>ML664174.1:0-22022 GCA_007570785.1 Antilocapra americana | reverse complement strand
GGTGATTGAATGAATGTATGGATGGATGTTTGCAAGAGTCTTTCTATGTAAATCAGTCCCCAACCAATCCTTCATCTTCTAACTTGGCTCCCTTTTTACCTGGATGCAAGACGACATCCATAGTTCATATTGGCTTACCTTTCCAGCAAGGTGTTTGCAGCATCTTCTTTCTAGATTGATGGTAATGTTGTCCCAGACCGGGGCAAGGACACAGTCTCAGGGCATTCCATTAAAAGTGTCTTTGTAGATCCACCCAACTCTACTGCTATCCACTCTGCCCATTAACCCTCCAGTTTGGTGTTATTAAAATCGTGAGAGTATATCATGCTCAATAACCAGAAGAAAAAAAGATGTATGATTGGTTTGGCATGACTTATTCTTAGTGAAATCCCAGTTGGCTGATTGTTGTTCAGTTGCTCAGTCAGGTTCAACTCTTTGCAACCCAATGGACTGCAGCATGCCAGGCTTCTCTGTCCTTCAGTGTCTCCTGGAGCCTGCTCAAACTCATGTCCATCGAGTCGGTGATGCCATCCAACCATCTCATCCTCTGTCGTCCCCTTCTCCTCCTCTTTCCCAGCATCGGGGTCTTTTCCAATGACTTGGCTATAAGCTTAGGTTTTCTCTAGGCTCCCAAACTGTGTGTCTTTCAACAATAATAACATTTACTATGTGCCAAAGTTTTTTTATTTAGCTCCCACCACACCAGTGTGTGGTAAGTGGTATCATTTTTCCCATTTTAACAAACGAGGAAACAAACTCAGAGAGATTAAGTAATATCTCAAGAACACACAGCTTTTAAAGGGCAGAGCCAGGATTCACACACAGATTTTTCAGACTCCAAAGTCTGATCTATGATTGCCTGTACTCCTTCCTTGAATTTTGCCAGGGCTTCATTTTAAGCTTATCAATGCCCTTTACCTGAATTTAAGCCCTTTACCTGCTGAGGTATTAGCTAAGAGGTGGTATCATCCACAGTAGAGAGGCACACCTGGCTTTCAGGCATATGAATAGGTTAGATGAAATAGCCCCAGGTATCCTTGTTAGTCTTCCAGGTCTGTGGTCTCCAATCCTCCCTCTCTCCACCTTCTCAGTTCTGAATAAGTCTCTGCATTCATTCACAAAGCAGTTTCTAATTCTCAGAGTGGCCAACTAAAGATAGAAATGGTGATAAAGTGGAGATGCTCACCACTGAGCGATGTTCAGGTGTAGGTGGAACCAGCCACTTAGTGGGGATATTGTGGGGAATATCAGCCTACAGATGATGGATGGTAAAACATGGTAGTGAAACTTTGGCCACCTGATGTGAAGAGCTGACTCATTAGAAAAGACCCTGATGCTGGAAGAGATTGAAGGTGAGAGGAGAAGGGGACGACGAGGATGAGACGGTTGGATGGCATCACTGACTCCATGGACATGGGTTTGGGTGGACTCCGGGAGTTGGTGATGGACAGAGAAGCCTGGCATGCTGCAGTTTATGGGGTCGCAAAGAGTCAGACATAACTGAGCGACTGAACTGAACTGAAATATGATGATCTTTTAGTTCCCTTCCACACTCAGGAGTCCATGCTTCTAAGAACTTTCCCTTTTCCCTAGAATTAAACATCTTGAGTGCATCAGCCTTTGACCACCATAAGCCTTATTGCATCTGACAACAGGGCGTTTGTACCATGGAATTCTAGGGCAGATAACCGCTTAATAAATATCTTCTGTGAGTGAGAATGGTGATGGTGGTATTAACCAGGCAGTGGCCTCATTCCAGAAGTTTCAGTCTTCAGTGCTAGAGGCTGTTGGTGGCAGGGTCAGGTCACTGACCCATGAAAGTAAGAAATAACAAAATGTACGAAGAGCAACACTTTGATATGGGCTCAAAGTGGCTTTTTTTCCTTCCATCTTGCACAACTGGTTGCATCTATGGTCTTCATTCTGGCAGAATGGTGTTAATTCTGTGGATACGCTTCCTTATCTATCTGGTTAAATAAATGGGTTAACACTTCTGGGATGGTGGAGTGAGGACAGTAGATCTTCTGATCCTCCATGGAAACAAAAACGCTGGCAGACATTATCAGCATCGGTTATTTCAGGGTTCATGACTAAAGGCTTAACCCAAGGAGCATCTGTTGAAGACAAAAGGCTAAATCATGGTAAAGCATTAAGCTTTGTGTTTTAACTTGTCCTATTCCAATCCTCCCTTCCAGACTCTGTGGTAGCCTTGAAAACCAGCAGCTTCCCAGACAGGATAGCTGTGAAAACTAGCAACCTCACAGCCACTGAAGGGGGCCAAACAATTTTGGAGGGCACCCCCCAACAAAGTCCCATCCCGATTTCACTGTTTATTTGACTTCTGTTTCCCTGGAAATGCTCCATTCCAGAGGATTTGCCTATATTTGACCTGATTCAGAGTTTTCTCAGTGGGAAAGCACTATGTCCAGGGTATTTATTAAAAGCAGTCACTGTTTAACATCACAACTGCCTGAGGTTGCAATACCGGTTGGGGTCATCAAGAGGCTGGCCTAAGATCTTAAAAGGAAAATCTGGAGAATGAGATGACCAAGAGGCTTTGGAAACCTCTGACATATTCTTAGCAGTCTAGAAATCTACATGCCCAGGAAAGACCCAGGAAGTGCTAAAGTCTCACCTCTGGCTGCACATGAAGCTCTGTGTAAGTGGAAAGTGAAGGCTAGGGCAGAGTTGGCACCATCCTGCTGAAGCATCACAGACAAATCCCAATGAATACAGAGAGGTCCTCAGCAAAGTGGGAGACTTGTGGGCTTAAGGTATTTAAGGAAATCTCTGTCTAATCATTAGCCCTAAACTAAGTTAGTAGAGCAGAAACCAGTGGTTGCACATGACAAAGGACACAGATGTTACAAAATGAGTCCAAGAAAGTTATTGAACAAATAGCAACGGCAACAAATTTTGGGGAAGAAGAATCTCATTTGTAGGGATGACATTATATTAAAAATGTACGGTTTCAAATAAAAAAAAGTTTCTTTTGAAAATTTTTTTCAAAAGTCTGGGGCAATCCCAGTGAGAAGGAGTTGAACTAATCTGGTTGTTTGCACACATTTCGTTATAGTCAGAAAAACACAAGCCTTATTTTCTTGATAGAGGGTTGAACTTAGTGACAGGGCTCTTTGCCCACTAGGAAATGATTCTTAGGCTTGATCACAGATTGGGGAAAAAATGTTATTGAGGCATTACTGTGTGTCAGGCACTGTGTAAAGTGCATTATCTCATTTAATCTTCTAAAGAAATCCATGGCTTAGGTGCTTAGCTGCTCCATTTTATACCTAAGGAAACTGAGGCTCTGATTTAATCCCTTGCCTGGGATTAAACAGTAGTAAGCAAGAGAGCTTAGTATAAACTTCTGTCTGTCTGAGACCAAAGCCTGTCTTCCTAACCACCACATCACTTTGTCTCCCCATGCAGAAGGGAGCCTCTTGGAGACAGAACCAGGGGTCTGTTTTCAGCCCCAGTTCCCTGAGTGGCCTCTGCATCTGTCTGGCAGTGGTGGTGGTGATGGATGTCCTTCCTCAGATTCAGTTCTCAGACCGTTTGCCTGGGGATTGCTTTCTTTGAAGATGAGGATCAGGAGTTCTGGGGGTTAGAAGCAGGACCTACCTTCACTGACCAGCCATCTTTGGGACATGGGGATGATGAGGTTTCAGTCTTAATGTGTCTTTCTAAGGGCTACAGGTCATGTAAAAGCACTGTTTGACACTCAATCTGCCTGAGAATCCCTGCTTTCTTCTCCTACAATCTTTGCTCCAAATTGAAAAGGCACACACAACCAAAAAAAAAAGACCCTCTACAAATTTGACTAAATGCTTTGAGACCTCCCAGAATCCCTCAGGTTAAGCTTTGAAAAGGGAAATGGTTGTTCATACTTTAATTATGTACATGTATAACCATTTAGTGTAGGGCTTCCCAGGTGGCTCAGTGGTAAAGAATATACCTGCCAATGTAGGAGATGCAGGAAACTCAGATTTGATCCTTGAGTCGGGAAGATCTCCTGGGGTAAGAAATGGCAAGGTACTCCAGTATTTTTGCCCTGAAAACTCCATGGGCAGAGGAGCCTGGTGGGCTACAGTCCACGGGGTCATAAAGAATCAGACACAACTGGGGTCATAAAGAATCAGAGGGACTGAGGACATACATAACCATATAATACATAATGTTTATATTTTCCTCTGAATTGTAAACACTTAAGACCGTGTCATTGGGAATCAAGCAGTTGATAGAGTTTCATGGTCAAATGTGCTGGATCTGGTTGGACATGTCTTGGAGTAAGAGCCTTAATTGACGGGCCAGTGAATTCAGAGTCGGTACATATGGAATGTAAGGTCTGAGTTTTTGGTGTCAGCTCTGCTAATTACTGAGTGTACCACCTTCACCCGTCCTGGGCCCACCCTTTGTCTCTCTAGAAAAGAGTAATAACCTTTGCTTCCCATGTGAGTTCCCTGGAACTCAAGCTATGCTTGTGAAGAATCTGTGCAGGGTTGGGCAGCTGAACTCCCAATCTCAACCCGTGTCCTGAGGACACCTGTCCCTGGGACTCTCAAGGCCTTTATACCACCGTACGTGGGCCTTGGAGGGGCTGTGTGCCCCTGCAAGATGCCCGCAAGATGCTGCTGCTGCTGCTAAGTCGCTTCAGTCGTGTCCGACTCTGTGCGACCCCATAGACGGCAGCCCACCAGGCTCCCCCATCCGTGGGATTCTCCAGGCAAGAACAGTGGAGTGGGTTGCCATTTCCTTCTCCAATGCATGACAGTGAAAAGGGAAACTGAAGTCTCTCAAGTTGTGTCAGACTCTTTGCGACCCCGTGGACTGCAGCCTGCCAGACTCCTCCATCCATGGGATTTTCCAGGCAAGAGTACTGGAGTGGGGTGCCATCGCCTTCTCTGTGCAAGATGCTGGGTGGGTAGCAAATCCTTCTGGGATTCACTGGAGCTTTGCTGAAGTCAGGCTGGCCCTTTAAACCAACAGTTTACTCCAGGTTCCGGAAGGACAAAAGGGAAATGAGCACAGAGTACCCAGAACCCAGAGATGAGATCTGGGGTCAGAGTTTCCGACTCTGGCCTGATAGTAGAGTCCCCTCGGTTGTGGGTGGTGTGTGCCTGGCTTCCCTGCCTCTCTTCTGGAAAGTCAGATTCAGATAGTCTGCGAGGGCCTGGGAATCTGCCTTTGCAAGCATTCCAGGAGATTCTAGCTTGCAGCAGAGTTGAGCACCTCTAATGTGGGTGTGTAATGGGTGATTCTCAGGGTCTTTAAGCCCCTTCCTCTCCCAGCTGCCTCCATGTGAACCCCAGCCTCTCAGAGCCTGGGCCTGCTCTATGATCTTCCTGTGCCCAAGGCCATTTAGTCACCCTTTCAGTGAGTTTAAGAAATGCCCGGGGTGGGGGTGGGGGGTTGTTGTTATTATTAAAATGCAGATTCCTAGCTTCATTCAAGGAGAATCAGATTAAGTAGGTCCAGGGTAGAGCTCAGAAATCTGCATTTTAAAAATCTAAGGCCTTCTGATGCCAGTGATCTCTAGACCACCGTTTGAATTGTTTAGTCTTGACGCAAGGTAGAAACTCAGAGTCCCTTCTGCCTTCCTAAAGCCCACCCCCTCACACCTCTCCCAGGTGGCTGATATAGGAATGACCCAGCCTTTCAGGGGGATCACATTTCACTGACCTGGCAGACTTAAATTGTTGAGGGACAAACACCCAAATATAACACAGTCACCTGCATTCCTGGGAGAGGTAGTCATGCGCAGGACAGAGCATGAATTTCATTCCTGCCCTTCGGTGTGGATGCTGAACCCCTTGGTTCGGTCAGTGGAGTGGAAAGTGAAGTCGCCCAGTCGTGTCCGACTCTTTGCAACCTCATAGATTGTAGCCTGCCAGGCTTCTCCATCCATGGGATTTTCCAGGCAAGAGCCATGGGATTTTCCAGGCAAGAGTCCTGGAGTGGGTTGCTGTTTCCTTCTCCAGGGGATCTTCCCGACCCAGGGGTTGAGCCCGGAGCCCCCCGCAGGCAGATGCTTTTACCATCTGAGCCACCAGGGAAGTCAGTGGAGTGGACTCACATCATTTAACTGTATCTGGGGACCTTTGGCAATATGGGGAGGGACATCTAGATTCGAAAGGGATTCAAAATTTCTAGTTCCTTTAGGGTTGGAGTGTAGAAAGAATTGGAAAGAAGGGCAGCCTTCCAGAGTGAACCCCTGGTCCCCTCCTCACCCTCCCCGCCTTAGCCCTGATTGGTTATTGGAAGATCATACTAGTCTAGCCAAGCCAGTGGGTCTCATACTTGAGCTTTATCAGAATTACCTGGAGGGCTTGTTTACACAGACCGCCCAAAGCCTCACTCCCAGTTTCTACCGCAGGAGGTCTGGGTGGGGTCACGATTTGCATCTCTAACAGCTCCCAGGGGTTGTTGATCTGGAAGCGATTTTCCTAAACCTTTGAGCCTCAACAAAGCTGCTCAACCTCTTCGATCAGCCCCCTCCGCACTGTTTCTTTCTCTCTTTTGGGGGGGTCATGAAAGTGCTGGTGTTTAGAGTTTTTTTGCTCCCTGTCCTCTTGGATAATTTCTCAGTTGCCTGGGGATCCTGCCCTCCTTGTTCAGCCCAGGTGGGCCCAAGCTGAACTTGACCTGGTGTGTGCCCTGCCCCTTGGCCCTGTTAAACTGAGGGGCAGGAAGGGAGCTGGTTTCATCCTCCTTGCACACCCGCCCCCTCCCTCATTTCAGGAATGTGTCTCCTTATGGGTTCTCTTGACCTGGGAATGGAATTTCCAAGTGGCTGGGTGTGTGGTAAGAAGGTGAGATGTAGGTATGCTTGTTATCTCAGAAGTTGCTGAGAGCTTGAGTGTGCAGCTGTAGTGATATTCAATGACACGTCTGGGGTGCTGACTGTGGCCCTGTGCCCCTCAGGAGGTGGCACTGAGCTCAGCCTTGTTGCATCCCTGAGGTGACCTGCTCGGAGAGTCTGGGCATGAAACTACCAGTGACCTGAGCTGGGGAAATCTTTGAGGATCAGTTCAGTGAGGATATAAAATTGAGTGTTTAAGATAGAGGACCTGGAACCCTACAGTCTGGGTTCGAATGCAGCCCTGCCTCTTACCGCCCGTGTGATGGTGTGGAGGGCAAACCAAACTCCCTTCCCCATTTTGCAGGAGAATTTGGCCTTTGCTTAACTTTGCTTAAATTTGTGTCTCATTCCTCTGGGAACCTGTTAAAGAATGGAAGTCAACTGCAGTTAGGCGACTTTACTTCTGATGAAAATAACTGCAAGTGGGCTGGCAATCTTCTCACCCTTGTTGTGAGGCCATTCTCTGTGTTTCTCTGGGCACAGCGACTCTTTCCACTGGCCTGTCCTTTATGGAGATCCTGGCAACTATGCCTGTGCGTGAGTTACGAACAATAGTGGCTCCTGGGAGGGGTTAAGGCAGGGTGGGGGCCATGCCCACCTTTCCCTGCACTGAGCCATCAGCTTGGGGGGCGAAAGAGAATGGCTTCTGAGTGGCTCGGTGGACCGGCTCCAGTGAAGAGGGGCACCTGAGGCTGCCGTGCCTGGGCACTGGGCCCTGTCTTATGTCGTTCTAAGTGGACCTAATGCCAGGTGTGCCAGTGGTAGCCCTGTAAGCCTCACCGCCATCACCGCCACTGCCATCATCACCGTGTCCACCACCATCACCACTGTCGTCATCATGACCGCCACCACGATCAATCACCACCGCCACCATCACCATCACTGTTGTTATGAAAGGAGGGCAGGAGGCCCTTCTCCTTTGGATTCATTTTAGTCTCATACTAGTCACGAAGTCACTGTACGGCTTTGAACAAAATGACTTTATCCTCTAAGGAAACTGATTCTTACAGAATGTTCTAAGTATTCCATTTATTTGTTGGGTAACTTGATGAATTAGGAGAGTCGTCTGAATGTTCTTTAGGGTCCTTTCTGTTTTCAAATATAAGACTTTGTATGGCGTTGAATCTGAGAAGAAAAGTTGGAGAGATGTGAAAGCAGGTGAGAATTGGGAGTGTTGTCAGGGGTCAGAGGTCTGGAGCATTCTGGAAAGGGCATAGGTCATCAGGAGGAGGTGGAAAGGTGTCCAGGAGTTTCGCTGAGCCCGTAGGTCAGGCCAGTGCTGAAGACAGGGATGTAGATGGATCTGACCCAGGAATAATGTGTACTTCCTGGAGCCTGGGTTTTTAGGACAGGATAAAGGGATGAGAGGGCAATGGTGTGTGGCTAAAAAGAGGTTAAATGGTTACCTTGGCTGTTCTGGAGTATTTCTTCTTCTCTGAGGTCACCACCTTCAGTGACAACAAGGGTGAGAATTTCCTTCCTCTCTCACCGCTGGAGGGAGAGCTAGCAGTGGCCCCACCAGGACAATGACCCTAATGCTGTGTTTCCCCCTCCTTCCTTTAGGTCTAAATGCTGGTGCTTTTTATGCCTTGTCCACTCTGCTGACTCGCATGGTGATCCTCCACTACCCGGTAAGGGCGTTCCCTACGCAGACCAGTGCCAGAGAGAAGGAGGTTTCTAGTGTCTGGGCAGGAGCTGGGGAGGCAGTGTGGTATGATGTGTGTTCCAGTATTTGGAGGGAGGCAGCCCTGGGTCTCAGCCCTAGCTCTGATGGTCCTCAGCTGTGTGATAGCTGGCTGGTTAGCACCTCTGAGCTCTCATTCTCTTTTCTGCAAAAGAAGTCGTTATTTATTGAAAGATTAATTTTATATTTTTAAAAGACTAATTTTATAGTAGATAAACATATATACACATAGAATCACTTATGAAATCAATGAAGTTGTGAAATGTGGGCAAGATTTAATTTTAAAATCTTAGTTGCTCAATGGAAAACAGGTTGCAAATGTCTCTAGAACCAGGGACGGTTAAATCCTGGGAACTGGACACTGAGTATCCTGGAGTTGGGATCTCAGGCCCAGTCCTCTTTGGGAAGGTCAGGGGTCTCAGGTTGAGAATGGTGGGCCACCATGGGTGAGTGAGTGTCCCAGTGCTGGAGGCTGACAGGTCTGAGTTCAAATCCTGCCTCTGCACTTAATAAAGGCCTCATGACCTTCAGCTAGTAGGCTAATTTCAATGTGCCTTGATGTCTTCATCTATAAAATGGGGAATATTGAGTCTTAACCTCCTGGTGGGCAATCAGGAGAATTAAATGAGATGATGATATAAAATCCTCAGCATGGTGTCTGGCTCTTAATAAACACACAAACATATGTAATGTCTTCCTACCTCTAAAACAGTGATAACCGAAAGGAAAAAAAAAGCCTAAGTATAAAATGTTTGGATATATGTATTTCAGTTTTTCCATCTATGAAATGGGAATAATGGTAAAGGGTTCTTAAGAGGATCATATTTTTGAAAAATCTACCTAAAAGTGGTTTCTAAGGATAGAATTTATTTTCCCCCAGCATCCAGTATCACGCACCCACACCCAGGGTTATATTATATTATATTAGGAGGAGCAAATTATTATAGGATTTCCTCCCCTAAAATAACTGGCAGCTTCTTACAGCTTATCTTATTCTGCTACTTTCTGAGAATTGTCTGTAATGGCACCCCAGTTACTTGCCTTTACCCCTTTGCCTCCTGGTGACTGCACCCCATCAGATGTCTTGTTCCATCTTTGAGTGATCCTTGGGACTATGGTTTCCCCAGGGGGAAGAAGTGAACGCTGGAAGAATTGGCCTGACCATCGTCCTTGCAGGAATGCTTGGGGCCGTGATCTCAGGCATCTGGTTGGATCGGACCAAAACCTACAAGTAAGTGACTCTTCTTCTTGGACTGAATTGGAGACCCATGTTTTGAAATGACACATGTTCATTAGGAACATGGCTCCAAGGATGTGATTGCAGCAGCTGGGATCTGAGTGGTCAAGGAGGCAGTTCAGATGGATCTTCTCTGGGGATGAGGAGGTGGTTCCATTGCCAAATTCCCATGGCTTGCTCATGGACCTCCTGGGGTTAACCAGGGTGCTCTGTGCTTCCAACAGTTTTCAGTGTATTACCTTGCGATTGCTTCCACATCATTGGTAAACATTGTGATATGGTTTAGTCCTGATTGCCCAGTGCATTTCTAAGAGCCACTAAGATTTTAGTGGATTGCAGGCTAATCCAGGATGCTTACTAAAAATACAGATCCCTGGGCCCCACCCCTCATGGATGTCACTTCAGTAGGGAAGTCTGCATTTAAAAATCAACCCAGATGCCTTGATTCAGTAGCCAACCTTGGAGAAAGTGCCCTGGAAACAGAGGCTTAACTTGTGTCTGTACTGTGCTCTGCATCCACTGGGTGCTCAGTTAATGCTGCTCAGTGGGGCAGCTGCCTGGGCTGTCCTGCGCTGGGCAGGGCAGTATTCTGGGCTGCTTTGTCAAGGCCTCCAAAGTTCCCAGTGTCTGGAGGCGACAGACATCAGCAGACCTGTTCTCTGCACACAAACCCGCTTCTGTGAAGCTCTGGTCAGACCAGGGCTCCCTCTGGCTGCCCTCATCAAAGGCCAATTGAGGCCCTCCCTGGGGATGTGGCTGCCTGGCTGGACACAAGGAGGAGCCCGACTGGACCTAATTACTGCTGGTGGAGCTGGGCTGCCGCCTTGTTTCTGCCATATGCCAGTTGCTGGTTTCAGGCAGTGAGGACTGGGCACCCTTGAACAGGGGAACAGCAGCATCTCTCTTCCAGGCTTGCTCTGTGGCAAGAGAAAGGAGGGTCTGGAATGTTGGTTGGGCTGGGATATGGGAAGCCAGATGATTGAGATGAACCAGAAAAGACAGTGAAAGGGCTGGCAGGAGCCTGCAGAGTCTAGCTGACACTGGTTCCTGGTGTCATTTGATGTCTGCATCCTGCAGTCAGCATCAACATTCTTCTCCCTGCTCCACTACTTGGGCAGAGAAAGGGTGGGGGAGCTCTGTCATCTGGGCATTTTGGTGCCTGTTCCTTCTCCCTGAGGCTCCCAGGTGTGCATCCCCTTTGGTTTAGAGACGGAAATTGGATGGTCAGGTCTGTTTATCTCTGGCTGAGGCTACAGATACAGACAGGCTTAGTGGTTTAAGAAGAAGCTGTTTGTAAAGAAATATGGCAAAAGGTGAGCTTGCCGGGTCCAGCAAGAGAGATGGGTGTCCATGGGGCTGGGTTCTGCAGTGAGAGGAACTGGATGCGGGGAGCAGGGGGAGAAGAGATGAAGGCCCTCTGACCTCAGCAGCTGCTTTAAAGACCCAGGAGGGGGGTTGTCCTTCAGAGGCTGTTGGTCCTTTCCAAAGATTGGCTTCATCATGTGTTAGTATTTCTGTGTGTGGGAACGGAGAGAGCACGGGTTTCTAATCATAGTCTGCCTTTACCTAGTGGGTGACTTTGGACAAGTAACTGGACTGTTCTGAGCTCAGTTTCCACATTTGTCATATTGGAGATAGTCATATGTTTCTTTTTTCCTACCAGTTTTATTGAGATATAATGGACTTACATTGTATCTGCATACAGCATATGATTTAATTTACATAGATCATGAAGTTGACATCACAAATAGTTTAGTGAATGTCCATCATCATGTATGGATACAAAATTAAAGAAATAGAAAAAAAATATCATGATGAGGACCTTTAGGACTTATTTTCTTAACAACCTGCATATATAACATATACCCTATGGATTATATTTATCATGTTGTACATTATATACTTGTGTGTGTGTGCTAGCTGCTCGGTTGTGTCCGACTCTTTGCGACCCCATGGTCTGTCCATGGAATTCCCCAGGCAAGAATACTGGGGTCGGTAGCTGTTCCCTTCTCCAGGGGATCTTCCTGACCCAGGGATGGAATCAGGGTCTCCTACATTGCTGGCAGATTCTTTACCATCTGAGCTACCAGGGAAGCCCACATTACATACTTAGTCCTTACTTATTTTACACCTGGAAGTTTTTAACCTTTTGATTGCCTTCTTCCTATTTTCCCTTCCCCTACCCCATCCTTACCTTTGGTAACCACAAATCTGATCTCTTTTTCTGTGAGCTTACCTGCTTGAGTTTGGTTTTTGAAATATTATTGACCTACTAAACTATGTTAGTTCCTTTACACAACATAATGATTCAGTATTTCTAGAAATTTCAAAATGACCCCTAAGTTAAGTCTGGTTATGGTCTGTTACCATACCAGGATATTATTACTCATTGACTGTATTCCCCACCCTGTACATTTCATCCCTTTGATTCATCTATTTTCCAACTGCAAGTCTGTACCTCTTAATCTCTTTCACCTGTTTCTTTTCTCTCCCCCCCCTACCCTCTCCCTTCTGGCAGCCATATGTGAGTCTGTATCTATGAGTCTGTTTCTGACTTAATGTCTGTTCATTTGTTTTGTATTTTAGAATCTGCATAGCAATGAAATCATATAGTATTTGTATTTCCCTAGCTTATTTCACTTAGCATAAGATCATTTGGATCCATACACGTCACTGCAAATGGCAAGAGTTCATTCCTTTTTATGGCTGAAATACATATGTGTGCATACCACATCTTTTTAATCCATTTATCTATTGATGGGCACTTAGATTGCCTCTGTATCTTGGCTTTTGTGTATAATATTGCGATGAACATAGGGGTACATATATTGTTTTGAATTAGTGCTTTCATTTTCTTGGGATAAGTGCTCAGGAGTGGAATTGCTGGATCATCCGAATGTTCTGGTGTTTCATATATATGTGTATAATTGTATTTATTTGTGGCTGTGCTGGATCTTCGTAGTTGTGCAGTCTTTTCTCTGGTTGTGGTGCATGGACTTCCCACTGCAGGGGCTTCTCCCGTGGTGGAGCACAGGCTCTAGCGTGCCTGGGCTGCAGTAAGTTCTAGGGCTCAGGCTCAACAGACGTGGTGCACGGCTTAGCTTCTCTGCCCCATGTGGGATCTTCCCAGACCAGGGATCAAACCCATGTCTCCTGCATTAGCACGTAGATTCTTTACCACTGCGTCACCAGGGAAGCCCCCTGGGTGTTCTATTTTGAAATATTTTTTAGAAAGATCCATATTTTCTATGGTGGCTGCACCAATTTACAATACCCTCCAGCAGTTCACAAGGGTTCCCTTTCCACGCACTTCTTGGCCATCTGTGTGTCTTCTTTGGAAGAATGTCTGTTCAGATCCTCTGTTCATTTTTCAATTTTTTTTTCTTTTGATGTTTAGTTGTATCAAATCTTTGTATATCTTGGATATTAACTCCTTATAGATATATCTTCTCCCATTCAATAGACGGCCTTTTAATTTTGCTGATAGTTTCCTTTATGGCGCTAAAGCTTTCCAGTTTGATGTAGTCCCATTTGTTTGTTTTTGCTTTTGGTTCACTTGCCTGAGGAGACATACCACCCCTACCCCCACCCCCCAGAAATTACTAGCACAGATGTCAGTGTACTGCCTATAAATTTATCCTAGAATTTTTGTGGTTTCAGTCTTAAATGTAAGTCTTTAATCCATTTTGAGTTTGCTTTTCTGCATAGCGTGAGAGAGCAGTTGAATCTGATTCTTTTGTATACAGCTGTCCAATTTTCCCAACCCCATTTATTGAAGAGTCTGTCTTTCCCCCATTGTATGTTCTTGCCTCTTTTGTCATAGGTTAATTGTTCACATAAATGTGGATTCATTTTTGAGTCATTATTCAGATCCATTGATCTATATGTCTGTTTTGTGCCAGTACCATACTGGTTTGATTATAGTAGCTTTGGAATACAGTTTGAAATATGGAAGAACTGATACCTCTAGTTTTATACTTTCTCAAGATTATTTTGGCTATTTGAAGTCTTTTGTATTTCCATACAAATTTAGAATTATTTGTTTTAATTCTGCAGGGTTTCCATTAGTGTTCTGACAGGAATTGCTTTGAATATGCCGACTGCCTTGGATTACACTGTTTAAAGATTTGTCTTGTGTCCTGAGATACACTTGTGTCACTAAAAACTTGCCTCTTGGAACTGCTTTTCCTGTACCCCATATAGTTTATATTGTGTTTTTTGTTCATTTGTTTCCAGGTGTTCTTTTTTTTTTTTTAATTTCTACTTTGATTTCTTCAGTGACCCAGTGGTTGCTTAGTAGATAAGTGTTTAGCCTCCATGTGTTTGTATTTTTTATAGTTTTTTTTTCTCATTGTTGATTTTTTTTAATATTTATTTTTATTTCTTGTTACATTTTTAAAAATTTACATATTTTTTAATTGAAAGATAATTGCTTTACAGAATTTTGTTTTCTGTCCAACATCAACATGAATCAGTCATACTCATAGATGATTTGCAATCTCAGTTTTGTGATTAGAAAAGATGCTTGATATGACTTCAGCTTTCTGAAATCAGTCAGACTCATCCTGCAGGGCTTTTGTAAGGGTTAAATGAAATACTAAATATATGTGAAGTGCTTAAGAGAATCTCTGGCATCCAACAAATGCAGTGTTAGTTTGACACGAGCACAGTATACACCTGGCCGCCCCGCTGTGCTTCTGGCTTCAGCAGAGATGAGGGAAGGCTCTGGGCTTTCACGGTCTGACTCCTGATGCACGTGGCCAGAGTCTCAAGGAGGAGCCGAGTCCCTGACCTTGGTCAGGAGGACAGGGAGAGGGTGCTGGTCCCCGGGCAGGAGTCAGGGCCACAGCAGTCCTGAGTGGGCAGCCTGGGGGAGAGGCGTGTGGAGGGGCACGAGCAGCGTGAGCCCGAAACAGAACCAGCGCTAATGGGCCTTCTGAGGGACCAACAGAGGGACAGGCACCCAGGGGTGGGCGGAGCTTTCTCCCTTGGGCTTTGGAGTCACGGGCTAGTTCAGGGCTGGAGAATGTTCTCTCAGCTGCACTGTCAGGAGTGGAGGAGCTCAGATTCAGCGGGAAAAGCTGTGCTGCACGTGTGCAGGTGGCAACAGGAAGGACTCGGAGATGACAGAGCCTCTCACAGTCAGGTCCCTGCCCGGCATTGTCCTGGGGTCAGGGGGCGATTCAGACAAGCAGAATGGGCTTCTGGGGTTGTCTCTGTGCCACTGCCACCTGACCACAGCTGATGTGTGCCCCTGTTTTTTTTTTCCTTTCTGGTGGAAGAGGAAAGGGCTGTGTCCCTGCTTGTGGGTAGGGTGTGCGCAGTCCAGGTGCAGCGTTTGCTTGCTGAGAGGTTTCTGCAGGAGGACACACGTCCTGCAAGCGGCTTCACACTGTCCTGGCCTGACCCTCTGTAGCTCTGAACACAGTGTGATCCTTGGTCTGGTGTCCATCAACCCCATGGACAGAAAATTCTATGAGAGCAAATAGCACACAGACGTGGGCTTGCTCAGCACACAGCAGTTGCCCAATAGATAAAAAGTGGGGTGGAGGAAAAGAGGAAGGAAGGAAGGGAAAATATCCTATTAAAGTCTGAAGTTTATGACTCAACTTCATTGCCTCTGCTTGTAGGGAGACGACTTTGGTGGTCTATATCATGACTCTGGTGGGCATGGTGGTTTATACATATACCTTGAACCTCGGACACCTGTGGGTAGTGTTCATCACGGCTGGCGCAATGGGGTAAGTTGTACTTCGAACCTACTTAACTGGAAAGCACCATCCATGGTTTTGAGACCTATTGACATCCTAAGATGCAGTAGGGATCTGCTGCCTCTCATTGACTTCTGCAAACGTGGAAATGGCCAGAGGTCATGTTCACTCGTAGGACTTCAAAAGGCTGCCTGGGGCACCGAGGCCTGTCCATGCTGTTGGGATGGACTATGTCCTTCATAAATCTCTGGGAGGCTAGGAAATGTTTAGCGTCTTTATGAGCTCTGCCTGGGACAACATGGGGTCATAGAAAGTACACAGGCCTGGGGATCAGAAAGGGTGGGTCCTGAGCTCACTGTCACTGACTGTTTATTAGATCATAGGCACCTCCCTACTCACTCTGAGGCTCAGCATCTTCATCCATAATTGCAGATGAGTGGCCTCCTTTGTGGAGTTGTTGGAAAGAATGAGAGAAATAACAGATGTGAAAGCACCAGGAAGTGTGGTGCAGTTGTAAGAGATCAGAGCTGGAATTTTCTAGGCCTGTTGTATGAGAAAGTATAGGAAATGGCGCCCCTTCCACAGGGATCTCTGCTCAGCTTCACCTCTTGCTTATTCTCCTACAGACAGTGCGTGCTCACACACGTGTGTAAGCATGTGTGTATATAATGACCACCGAGGGGATGGCCTGATTTTCAAGGGCCTGGTGTGTCTTGATGGGAGGAAACAGAAAAAGGAGTTGTAGGGCAGGACATGGCACCTTTTTTCCCTTGCTCCAGAATTTCTCCATCACCTGTTTCTGTGTTCTGGGCTTTAGCTTCTTTATGACTGGCTACCTTCCACTGGGATTTGAATTTGCCGTGGAGCTGACATACCCAGAATCGGAAGGCATGTCGTCTGGCCTCCTCAACGTATCTGCCCAGGTAGGCCTCTCGTTGGGAGGTGGCTTTGAAGCCGTGGGTCTTTGTTCCCTCCTGGGCTTGGCGGGTGCAGGCGCTGCGTAAGAGCAGCTCAGCTCCCCTGTGGGCTGCTTGGCTGGGCCCCTGTTTCCAGTCTTCTCCGTGCAGGTATTTGGGATCATCTTCACCATCTCCCAGGGCCAGATTATTGACAACTATGGAACCATGCCTGGGAACATCTTCCTGTGTGTCTTCCTGACCCTTGGGGCAGTGCTCACTGGTGAGTCGGGGCCTCAGGACAACGTGATGCTCTGACTGTGCCTGTTTAGACTGTTGGCATTTTGGCACCCAATGTCTTTCTTGACTGATCATATAGCTAAGGGGTTCACATGCAGCAGGGCAGATGAGAGTGCTCATGAGGAAGTATCTTTGGCAGGCGGTAGCATATTTTGTTGGAATGAGCCTCAGTTTTGGTCCCAGAAGACCCTTGTTGGAACTCTGCACTGTCCACTGACCTCGATAGCTCTTTGACCTTGGGCAAGTGGACCAGCCTCTGGGAGCCCCACTTTCCTAATCTGTGGAATGGAGATTGCTGTGAGGATTGGAGCACTGTGTGCAAACTCCCTGCAGATATCAGGGGTCTGTGCATGGAGGCCAGTGTGGTCAGTGGCTTCTTCCAGTCTGGCTCCCAGTGGTCCCCAGGCTCTGTCAAGGTGGCTGATGGAACCTCCAGATTTCTGGAAGGTCTGGAGGAAGCGAGATGCTTGTGACCCTTAGGAGAGGTAAGGGCTCCCTCTTGTGGATGAACTTGAACATTGCTCTGCTTGATAACTTTCTGTTTCCCTTCTTCTGTGTCCTTGAACCTCAGCATTCATCAAGGCAGATCTCCGGAGGCAGGATGCAAACAAAGAAATTCCTGAGACGGTGAGTATGTGGGAGCTGCTGGGCTTAGATGTGGGCACAGACTTTGCTGAGGCTGCGGCACTGGGGGGAAGCGGAGGGAGCGCCAGGGGGACTGGTGGCTGTGAGAACAGCTCAGCGTCACACACGTGGAGACCAAGGGTTTCCTCTGTGGGGCTCAGCCCTGCTTTTCTGCTGCCCTCTCTGGGTTTTTCTCCCACTTCCTTCCCTGCTCCTGGCCCCCCTGCTCTGGTCCCCAGAGTTGGTCCCTGTATCACAGTCTGCCGAGCAGCACCCACCCCAGGATCCTGAGACAAGTCCCAAGGCCCCAGCCCCTCTCCTTTTAGCCTGGGGTTCATGAACGGAGAGGAAAGGTGGGGGGCTGGCTCCTTCATCCTGTCATAGGGGTGGTGGCCCCGAAGCAGTGGCTCTCCTGGCATGTGGCAGGCCCTCAGGAGATGCCAGCAGGGCTCTAAAAGTACAAGTCAGGAAGCAGGAGTGGGTCGTGGTGGAAGCAGAGAGGACCAGGAATTAGATCGAGAACAGAAAAGTATTTCTCATCTTTTCTAATTGGGAAAGATGGAAACTACTTTAACCATCACGCTGTGCTGCGCTTAGCTGTGTCCGACTCTTTGCAACTCTATGGACTGTAGCCCGCCAGGCTCCTCTGTCCATGGGGATTCTCCAGGCAAGAATACTGGAGTGGGTAGCCTATCCAGTATTCTCCAGGGGATCTTTCCCAACCCAGGGATAGAACCCAGGTTTCCCATGTTGCACACAGATTCTTTACCGTCTGAGCCACAAGGGAAGCCCAAGAATACTGGAGTGGGTAGCCTATCCCTTCTCCAGCTGATCTTCCTGACCCAGGAATCTAACTGAGGTTTCCTGCGCTGCAGGCGGAGCTACCGGGGAATCCCTTAACCAATGTGTTAGGTGTCAAACCTGAATCAGGGTGAAAGGAATTTCAGCTCTCAGGAGTCAGTGGAATATTGCCTAAAAAACCAAAATGCCCCAAACCTGTTACAGAGGGAATACACATTCTCTGTAGAAAAAACTTAAAATGTAGCAAAGTGTACAAATTTTTTGTTAATTTTTTGTTTGTTTTAAAGTATACAAAATTTAAAAGTCATCCTGTAATAGCATCACCTAGAGATGAGGTCCTGTCTTTTTACATTTACTCACACATGTCTGTGTACACATATAATATATATGTGTAGATATATGTTTGTGTTTTTTAAACAAAAGTAAAATCTTGTTCTACGTGCTTTTGTACTTTCTGCAAGCACTTTGTCAAGTCATTAGTCTTTTACAACATACTTGACGTAACAGTGTTCTAATAATTGCACATGGATAGACATGATTTGATTGACAATTTTCCTGTCCAGGAACACTAAGATTCCTTCTGATTGTTGTTAGAAATGGTATTGTGTTTACTGTTCTGGAGCTGACTTTGGGCATGTTCTTAAGCACTGCATTTTCTTGAGAAACAGCTCAGTGATTGTGTCCATTGTTAAGACGTTGATATGTGTTACCAGACTGTCCTGTAGAAAGAAGGTACTCTCAATGCTGCTAATGCACACTGCTCTAGCAGTGTATGAGCCCAGCCCTGAGTAGTTATCATTTGGAAAATCATTGTCTGCCGGGGTCCAGCCTCGGCGGGGTCCGGGGGTCTTGAGGGATGAGTGGCGTTGGCAGAAGAACTGAGCTGAGTTGATGTGTGGTGATGGAGCAGTCTCTCATTTATTGTTGTTGGTTTACAGTTTTATAGCCAAAAACATCCCCATTACATCATTATATCACCTATCATTCTATACAATTTTTTGTTTTCTACCTTCCATAGCAACCTTATCATAGAGCTCATTCCCCAAACTATCATGAAACATTCCCCTTACAGAAGTCAGATTTCTATGTAATTAGATTTAACAATAGTATGTTTACCATTTGAATGTCTTCAGCATACTTCATTCAAACATGATAAGTACATCAACCTAAGTAGAAAGGTTACATTTCTCTTATCAGGTGCGACTATGTAGAAGCTAGAGGGAAGGACTTAAGCTTGAAACTGTTTATTCTAGTAACCTACTCTGGTTCTTACGAGGAAAGAGGACAAAGAAACAGTTTAGAAAGAGGAAAGAGGACTAAGACAGTTTAGAAAGAGGAAAGAGGACTAAGAGACAGTCTAGAAGCACTGCTTTAGCAATAAAACCCTATTAACCTTATAACTACTATAATGAATTCCTATGTCTACATTGTCCTAAAGCAATCAATGTCTCCAACTATGCTGGCCACAGTTATGAGGATTCCTAAGTCGCAATCCAGCCTGATTTCTTCAAGGAAGGGAGCCTCCTCCGGGGAGTGGTCGGGGGAGTGGTTGGTGGAAAGGTGACCCAAGTACGAGCCTTTCTGGTGGTGGCCTTGCCATGACCCCCAGAGAACTCTTGGTAGACTCCCCAGTAAGGGGAGTAGTAATCTATTTAAATGTCCCTTTCATTCCTCCTTAGCCCCTAGGGAAGGTGATCCACCTTCCCAGATCCTCTGGTCGATAAGGTCTGGGGGGCTTATCTCAGGATGAATTCTTTTCAACTGGGACTGACATACTGAGATGAGCCAATGTTCCGAGCATGGACAGAACTCCCAAGAAAAATACCAGGGGGTGCCTAGCCCAGGATGCCCTGATAAAGAAACTCAGCTTTGCAATGTCTTTCTTAGTCTTGTGACCTTGTCATCCGAGCAAGGGGGCATCCTGACAGCTCCCGGCATCACCAGTGGGGTGCCTAGTCCAGGATGCCCCATAAAGAAAGTCAGCTTTGCAGTTTCTTTCTTAGTCTTGTGACCTTGTCATCCGAGCAAGGGGGCATCCTGACGGCTCCCAGCAATTGCCAGTTATTTAAGGCAAAAATGGTATCTGAAAGAGGTGCATTTAGTGCTTTAAGGATATGCGCTGAGAGATGGATGCTAATCTCTTCGCTTGTTGTTATGTCCTCTGATCTCTGTGGTCTGGAGTTGGCAGGTGGCAGCAGGGAGCAGGTGAAGGGGGAGATGCCTGGGGCAGGACATTCAGTGGGGACTCAGGGAATGCCTGAGACAGGAGCTGTCTTCTCAGGAGGCTGTGAGAAGCGTGGCTTCTCTGTGGAGATGGGCTTGTCCCTGTGCCATAGATGAGGAAGCATGGGGGCCCTTTCGTGACTGTATTGTGACCTATGAAAAGGTGCCTATGCTAATAGGGTGGATTTCTCATGAAAAGATTTCAGTTTGAAACGTAATGCATTGTGTCAAGTGATATGAGATTCTGCTGTTTGTAATTAGTGTTTGTAATCAGTGTTTCCCTGGGCAAAAGCAAACAGAAGAAAGTAAACGTTACCTGTAGTCCCAGTGCCCAGAGATAACCTAGTAACATTTTAGTCATTTCGCCATGTATCTTCTGTGGGTACACTGTGCGCTGGATTTTCTACCCTGCTTGTTTCCTTACAGGACTCTGATAACCTTTCTACACCATTGCCCCCCAACCCCACATCTCCATGCACACATTTCCGTTTCCTCCTGTTTACTGCTTAGGTCGTCCCCCATTTCCCTGTGTTACAGGCAGATCCTTGTCCTGTGGACCAGGTTCGTTACCCAGCTTGGCGGTGAGGGCTCAGTCCTGTCCGTGTGGACCGTGGGAAGCAGCATGAGTTGGGGGGCCAGGAGGCCAGCGGGTGCAGGCACTCACGGCGGTGTCCTGGCCGCTCCCTGTGTCCGCGCCTCCCTCGCACCTGGGGGGCCTGGGGGGACGGGGGTCAGAGTCATGCAGGGCTAATCCCAGGGAAGTCAGGGCTGTCAGAGGGTGCGTGGAGGAGCCGTCATGTCCCCCACTGAGGAGGCAGGTATGAGTGGGACCTGCAGACCATCCCAGGAATTCAGTCTCAGCACTAGGGACGACAGGGCAGGGAGCCCATCAGGCCAGAGCCGCGCTTTGTGATCAGTGAGGTGGGTCATTGGCAGAAAGGCCCAGGGCTTTCAGTGTCATGACTGATGCTGATGATGACAGTCTGTGTTTGGGTTTCCATTTTTCTTCCAGTTGGTAGTTCTCGGCCCCAGAGACACTAAGCCCTGTTTATCTGTGACTTCAAGGTGATGGCGCTGAAGGAGGCGGGTGTGTGTGCATGAGTGTGTCAGAAACAGGAGGTGCCGTGAGTGGTTGAACTGGCTCCTGAGTGAGGGCTTCTCGGGGCTGAGGCCGAGCTAGTGCCAACAAGTTAGCAGGATGGAGGACCAGACGCTGGATGTCCCACCGTTGCCTCTGAAGCGGGCTGCCCTGAGGGTCGTGGTGGGTGATTGCCGTTTGTCCCCCTGATGTGGCCTGCGTGTGCTCTGCTAGCCTCGATGGTCAGAGCCGTGTGCGGCTCGCCTGTGCTCCAGGCCTTGTTGTGAATGAGATGAGCCCCTGAGGGAAGAAGCAAAGTGTTCGTAAAACAGCAGCACTTAGGGGCTTCAGAGCATAATCTTCAGGGCATGTTTAAATCCCACCCAGCTAACAAGCGTGAGCCTGAATACCTTCTAATCCTGTGCCATTGTCCCCAAGAAATCTGATGACAAACTCACCCAAAGTCTCTTTTTCTATGGGGAAATGATATTCATATATAAACTCTCTTTTTCTATAGGGAAGCTGTATTAATATATACATACTTTGAGTCATACTGCATCCTGTCTTTTAACAGTTCTTTGCCCCATCTGTTCCACACACATGGTAACC
>ML664173.1:15164657-15193314 GCA_007570785.1 Antilocapra americana | reverse complement strand
GCCCAGACAATCTGCTGCATGATTGCTGTGCTTATAGAACAGACGTTCCAGCCACCCTTGGAGATACAGCCAGAAACCACAGTGGGCTCTTGGCCGCAGGCACACTCGGTGAACCGTCCTCGTGTGGACGCTGTATGGAGAGCAGCCCCAGTCATGTGTGAGGCACTGAGTTGCAGTCCCCAAATAGGCCAGGTGTAACCTCTGCAGTGCCAAAGAATGCTCAAACTACCGCACAATTGCACTCATCTCACATGCTAGTGATGCTCAAAATTCTCCAACCCAGGCTTCAACAATATGTGAACCGTGAACTTCCAGATGTTCAAGATGGTTTTAGAAAAGGAGGAGGAACCAGAGGTCAAATTGCCAACATCCACTGGATCATGGAAAAAGCAAGAGAGTTCCAGAAAAACATTTATTTCTGCTTTATTGACTATGCCAAAGCCTTTGACTGTGTGGATCACAATAAACTGAGGAAAAATTCTGAAAGAGATGGGAATACCAGACCACCTGACCTGCCTCTTGAGAAATCTGTATGCAGGTCAGGAAGCAACAGTTAGAACTGGACATGGAACAACAGACTGGTTCCAAATCGGAAAAGGAGTACATCAAGGCTGTATATTGTCACCCTGCTTATTTAACTTATATGCAGAGTACATCATGAGAAACACTAGCCTGATGAAGCACAAGCTGGAATCAAGATTGCTGGGAGAAATATCGATAACCTCAGATATGCAGATGACACCACCCTTATGGCAGAAAGTGAAGAAGAACTAAAAAGCCTCTTGATGAAAGTGAAAGAGGAGAGTGAAAAAGTTGGCTTAAAGCTTAGCATTCAGAAAACAAAGATCATGGCATCCGGTCCCATCACTTTATGGCAAATAGATGGAGAAACAGTCGAGACAGTGGCAGACTTTTTTTTGGGGGGCTGCAAAATCACTGCAGATGGTGATTGTAGCCATGAAATAAAAAGACACTTACTCCTTGGAAGAAAAATTATGACCAACCTGCTGCCGCTGCTAAGTCGCTTCAGTCGTGTCCGACTCTGTGCGACCCCAGAGACAGCAGCCCACCAGGCTCCCCCGTCCCTGGGATTCTCCAGGCAAGAACACTGGAGTGGGTTGCCATTTCCTTCTCCAATGTGTGAAAGTGAAAAGTGAAAGTGAAGCAACTCAGTCATGTCTGACACTTAGCAACCCCTTAGACCACAGCCTACCAGGCTTCTCCATCCATGGGATTTTCCAGGCAAGAGTACTGGAGTGGGGTGCCATTGCCTCCTCTGGTTTTTCTTTATACATTCTTACAATTAACCCTTATATTACTCATCCCAATTTTATTTATAGGCGTGACTGTTTGATGATGGCTGTCCTCCCAAGAGTGTAAGCTGTCTGCATGGAGCAAGCACATCTATTTTGCTCACAACTGGATCTCAGTTCCTACACACCGATGGGCTTTCTGTAGATTATGCACACACACACACACACACACACGTCTTATTTATTTATTTATGTTTACTGAAGTATAGTTCCTTGTAAATGGTTGCTTGCTTGAGGAGCGGCCCACTGTACTGCCAACCAATGGCTGAGCAGGGCTGCTATAGCTTGGACCTGCCCCAGTGCTGTTACAGTGTTGCCATTTAACAGTCTTAATTCTTCCATTCCAACAACACGGGGCATCTTCCCATTTCTCTGAAACATCTTCCTTTATTAATGTTTTATATTAAATAGTTCTCACCACGAAGTCTTTCACCTCCTTGGTCAGGTTTATTCCTAAAGGTTGGTCTTTATTTTGGAGCGGTGTTAAAAGATAATCCTTTTGTCAACATTGTTGTTATTGTTGTTCATTCACTAAGTCAAGTCCGACTCTTTGCGACCCCATGGACTGCAGCACACCAGACTTTCCTGCCCTTCACTATCTCCCAGAGTTTGCTCAAACTCATGTCTTTTGAGTTGGTAATACCATCCAGCCATCTCATCCTCTGTTGTTCCTTTTCTGATATTTCATTGTTGGTGTAAAGAAATGCAAATTATTTCTGTTTGTTAATTTCAGATTCTGCTACCTTGCTGAATTCTTTCATCAGTTCTAGCCCTTTTTGTGTGTAGTCTTTAAGGTTAAAAAAAAAAACCTTTTTAATACCACCTTCTTCTTGTCTCATGTTTTATAGTTAGGTCTTGTATTAATGGAGCAACTTTTAAAATTTTCTAATGATTAGGAAGTACTCAAAATATATCAAAATGCCTGAAAAACAACAGAGTGGACACCCACAAACATACACAAGGAAGCAAAATGGGACCCAGATGGATAACTGGACATTTTCCTTAGAGAGGGGCTGGTACCATTTGTGGCCTCTCTGGATACAGCCTTGATTTCAAGGGAAGTGAAAAATCGATTTTAAATAGCCCTGGGGCAGGTGGGAGTTATAGCAATCCCATTCAGCCATTGGTTGGTGTCCCAGTGGGCCCCTCCCCCATGCAAGCAACCATTTTAGAGTAACTGTCAACCAGTGACCATTAGTGGTCCTGCTTAGTGATGGGTCAGTGCCACAGTGAGCTCCTCCCCCTCTTGCTGTTCTGTAAAAAAGGAGCCCAAATTTGGTCTGAGGGGAGATGGTTTTCTGAGATGTTAGTCTTCCATCTTTTCAGTCTGCTAGCTTACTGATTACCGTCATTATTCCTTGTTCCTAGACCTCGTCTCCTGCTTTACTGACCTGTCTTGCAGGGAGCAGAATGGCTTGGGCTTGGGAACAAAACCATGTCCCCAGGGCAGAGCCTGGCATCCTCACATCCCGGCAGGAGGCTCTCATCTCATCTTCTCTTCTAAGAAGAAGGGGTCTCCCTTCTGCCTTGGGCCTCAGCAGGCCCTGCCTACATCCCCTTCAAGGGTGGGCTCGGAGACTCTGTATTGAGAGGGCCCTAGAGAGAAGAGGAATCCATATTCACACTCAACACAGGGGCGCACCCCAACCATGGGCTCCATGAGATGGGGGCAGTGGGCAACTCCCATGGGGGAGGCACTTCAGGAAAGAGAAGGACAAACGAAACAAACAGAGGAGATGGGAACACAGGGAACAAGCTGTGTAATAGGGCAGGGGCAGACATGCAGGTGTTAGTAAGTTCCCATCAACAGTCCCCCTCAGCCAATGGTCAGTGTTGCCGTGGGCTCCTCCCCAAAGCAAACAAACATCAGTGAGCAACCGTTAATGAGTGACCACTAACGGCCCCTCTCACTCATTGGCTGGCGTTGCACTGGGCCCCTGCCCATCACCTTCTTTTCTCTAAAAGGAGCCTGGATTGGGACTGAGGGACGATGGTTTTATGAGACTGCCATCTTCTTGGTCTGCTAGTTTTCTGATTAAAGTTGTTACTCCTTGCCCCAACAAATCATCTCCCGATGTATTGGCCTGTTGGGTGGTGAGCCGAGCAAGCTTGACTCAATAACAATTTCAGCAAAGCCAGACAAGACCCCTGCTGCTTGTGGCCAGCTGGTCCTGGCTGAAGAATTTTCAGGTAAGGCCCAAGCAGCTGCCGGAACCACTTGTCCTGATAATCTTCCCTTCAAAATTCCCTGAAGCAGCATCGGCTACCCCAGCGCTTGGCAGTCGGAGCAAGAAATCAACATTTAGGAGTTTTGACAGTAGGGCAAGTTGCTCTGCTCTGTACAACCAGGAACATTCTCTCCTTTCAGTTTGGGTTTCTTTTAAGGGAAAAGACAATTTGTTTCACAGTTGATTGTGATTCCCTGTTGGAGAGGAGAATTGTTGGACTCTATAGGATTTGTGACGGAGAAGGCAATGGCACCCCACTCCAGTACTCTTGCCTGGAAAATCCCATGGATGGAGAAGCCTGGTAGGCTGCAGTCCATGGGGTCGTTAAGAGTTGGACATGACTGAGTGACTTCACTTGCACTTTTCACTTCCACACATTGGAGAAGGATATGGCAACCCACCCCAGTGTTCTTGCCTAGAGAATCCCAGGGACGGGGAGCCTGGTGGGCTGCCATCTATTCACCCGAGTCAGACAGGACTGAAGTGACTTAGCAGCAGCAGCAGCATAGGATTTGTGAACTGGTTGGTTTGCTTGTGTTTTGCGTTCATTCACGATAGAATCTGTTTAGACTTTTTGTGTTAAAATTTACTTGTGTTTTTTGTGTTTTGTTGCTCTTGAACTTATAAATATGGGAACTACTCCACTTGCCCCTAAGGAAAGCCCTTTGGGGTGAATCTTAAATTAGTAGGCAAAATAAAGCTGTGGGCAGCTTTCTTAGTCTTATGACTAATAAAGATGATATTCTGTTGTTGTAGTGTGTGGTCCCGATGGAGAGTGATAGCCCTGGAATGGCTCACTTAATTATCATACGAAATTGCAATTAGAATTGTTTTGTTAAAGAGCAGTAAAAATGATGAGCCTCCATATGTAGAAGCATTTACGCTACTGAATCAGGAGAACAGAGGTCAGCCGACTGCCTTATGGTACAGTGGTCTAAAGTGAAATCCAAGGGAACCCCTGTTCTACAAGAGGGAGAAGGAGAAAATGAGACTGAGGACATGTTATTTCAAAACTTAAGCCCCTCTCTGGCCAGCCTGGCTCCCCTACAGGTCGAGCAGGCTTCACTGGCAGCTGTTGCAACCACTCCTTGTGCCACCAACACAGTCACCGCCCCCTGTTTCCTCTGCTTAGGGGGATCATTTAGACGTTTCTATGTTAACCCCTGGGGTACAGGGGCCTGGCTTGGTGTCACCATCTAAGACCTGAAAAGGGCACCCAGTTGGGACCAGGAGCCACTTCCAGGGCAGGGAAATTTCCCTGCGTCAATGTCCCATAGGAGGCCTTAATGCAGATGGTCACCCAGCTGGGTTTCTACTGATATACAATCTATTCTCAACTTTGGATTTATTTAATTGGAAATTCCATAACCCTGCATACCGAGGGGACCCCCTCCACATGACTGAACTTTTCATTCTGCCTTTACCGCTCACCCTTGCTCTTGGGTAGACGTTCATACTCTTATGAACAGATGCTTACTGGGGATGAAAGGAAGATGGTCATCAAGGCTGGAGAGGAAACACAGTAGCCTGTTCAAACAGGTCCCAACAGAACTCCAAAGCGAATCTGGCAGTTCCAACTGCTGAGCCTGCCTGGGATCCTAATGATGGAGGTACGCTGCTCCTAGAGCGTTGTGGGAAGTACATCTTAGTAGGCCTTCAAATGGGAGTATCTAGGCAAAAGAGCTTAAGAAAAACTCAAGAGCTACACCAAAACCCAATGAGGATCCATCAGAGTTTCTAGAAAGTGGCTTATAGCCGCTATGCTAGTGCAGACCGTGAAGCCCCCGAAAATTTGAAAATGGTAGCTGTGACCTCCATTGAGCAAAGCGCCTTAGATATAAGAAGAAAATTATAAAAGTTACACAGTGCATTTGGAATGAACCTTTCTCAGTTGGTAGATGTTGCTTTTAAAATGTTCAACAACAGGGAACAACAAGAGAAGCAAGAGGATGCAAGACAGAACCTTACTTTTCTAGCAGCAGCTTTGGATTCCAGATGGATAGTAACCTGAAGAGAGGTAAGCCACTATTGGGAAGGGAACAATAAACTTACTGTAAGGAGGAAAGGCATTGGAAAATAGGTTGCCCAGGGATAAGGATAAGAAAGAAAACAATGACAGAAAATGGGAGCCTCTCATATGGTAGAAAGACAGGAACACTCTGAGGAATAATGAGGCCCGAGATCTCCCTTGGACTTGAGGCATCCATTTCCAATTTCCCCACAGGAGCCCTGGGAGACTTCGACGGGGGGAAAGGTTGATTGACTTTCTGATAGATACGGGTGGAACACACTCTGTGGTAAATACCAAGGTGGCACAGAAAACATCTCCATCCATCCTGATCATGATAGTTTCTAAAGAGGTCCAAAATTGTTCTTTTGACAACCTTTAGAATGTCAGTTAGGGGACCTCACCCTGAAACACAGTATCTGGTATATGCCAGTGTGTCCAGTCTCTTTTGGGGCCAAGATCTCATTTGTAGATTAAATGCCCAAGTAACTTCACTGCTAGAAGAGCTTGACATCAGGGTCCCACCAGAGCATGCCGAATGCCTACATGGCACTCATGGACATCCCAGAAAAGCAGTCAGAACTCTCATCTCCCAGCATCTCTCCTCCCAGGCCTACAGAAAGGTAAGGCTGGAAGTGTGGGCTGATGGCACCCCAGGATAGGGCAAAAACACAAGGCTAATAGAAATCCCATTAAAAAGGGATGCTGGGACACCTAATACCCCCTTAAGCAAGAAATCCACAAGGGAACTCATCCAGTTCTCAAAAGGTTTTTGAAAATAGGACTGATTACATTTTGCCTGTCCCGGTATAACACCCCCATCTTCCCAGTCAAAAAGTCAAACTCAGCAGAGTGTTGCTTTGTCTAAGACTTGAGAGCTAGTAATGAAATAGTCTAAGATTTGCACCCTGTGATACCTACTTACAACTATCACTCTGCTTTCCACTATTCTAGGATAATTAAAGCTGGTTGTCAGTTTTGGATTTGAAAGATGCTTTTTTCCTGGATCCCTATCACAGAAGAATCATAGCAGCTATTTGGTTTTGAATGATAGCACACAAGAACATAGATAGTCCAATAGTATAGTTGGATGGTCCTGCCTCAAGGATTTAAGAATTCCCCTACCTTGGAGACTTCCCTGATGGTCTGTGGTTAAGACTCCATGCCTCTGCTGCACTGCGGAGGTCACAGGTTCTATCTCTGGGTGGGGAACCAAGATCCCACATGCTGCTTGTGGTACAGTGGGAAAAAACTCCCCTTACTTTTTTGGGAAATGTTAGTGTTGGTTAGGGACCTTAGAAACTTCAGATTGGATGAAGGACTCTTCCTCCAATATGTGGACAATTTGATTATAGAAGCCCTACTATAATAGTGAAAGCTTTAGTCACTCAGTCGTGTCCCACTCTTTGCAGCCCTGTGGATGGTAGCCCACCAGGCTCCTCTGTGCATGGAATTCTCCAGGCAAGAATACTGGAGTGGGTTGCCATTTCCTTCTCCAGGGATCAAACCCGGGTCTCCTGCTTGATTTTTTAGCTCCGAGCCACCAGGGAAGCCCCTGGTTTTACTTACCACTCAGTCATCCGTCATGTTAGCTGGAGTAAAACCTTGGATACATACATTCAGGTCGAAGCAGCCCCACTGTCATCATGACCCAACTCCGGAGAGGCCTAGAGAGCAATAGGTTTGTGAGCCCTTAGAAGCCTTAAGGTGCTCTTCAAAAAAGATAAGTATTGAGATTAAAATTTCCTTGTAGAAGGAATTTCATCAGGTTCAAATAGTTGTAGTTAAAGACAATGTTATTACTTACTAAAATTTTTAAGAAATATTCCTAGCCCAAATCTGATCAATTCCATTTCACAACCGCACCCTCATCATTCCTGTTTAGCAGGACATAGCTAGAAAGATTATCACCCCTTATTCCCACTAGATTGTCTCTAGACTGATACATGGGAATTGTAATAGGGGTGGGGCAGACACGTTAGCCAGAAACTGCCAGAGGTCCCTCTCAGCCATTTGTTGGCATCACAGTGGCCGTCCACTTCCTCTGATGTGGATAGTTGTAAGTATAAAAGGAGACAATTTCAGACTGAGGGAAGATAGGTTTTTGGAGACAGTACTCTGTCAAATTCTTGGTCTGCTAGCTTCCTGATTAAAGTCATTATTCATTGCCCCCAGCAACTCATCTCCCATTTACTGCCGTGTCGTGTGGTGAGTAGAGTAAGCTTGGGCTGGGTAACAGCTGGACATGCTTCATTTGTGTTGAGGCCTCTGGAGGGGCACACTCAGGAATTGCCTCTCGGAAGTCACTTCAATTACACCTTCATGTTCCTTCTGGGGCCAATTAGCAAGCTAAGAGATCCAGGACTGACTATGAAACGAATGATTCATAACCTCAAAGAACCCATGGAAAATAGAGGACTTAAAGAAGAAAAATAGGCATTCATGCTACCATTAGAAAGGAGCTCCCAGAAAGGTGAACAGGGAGAACTCTGAATCAGACTTGGGCCGTAAGGAAGGCTCCCTGGAGGAGGTGATGCTTGTCCTGCATGAAGCATGGCATATGCTAGGCATGATGTGTTCATAGTGCTGCCTGGGAGCTGCAGGTGGGTCTAGCATGCAGAGGGAAAGGTGGGAGTGAGCGGTGGTGGGAGAGGTGGCCAGAGTGACATCATAACCTCCTGTGTGCTAAGTCAAGGAGTGAGAACTTTCCTGAAGCTAGGGGTGGCTACTGGAGCGTTCAAGGCAGGGCAGAGGCTGGGACAGAAGTGAAAAGCCCTGTGGAACTGAGTGATGGGAATAAGACGTGTAAGAACAATGAAGATGACGTCACAGAATCAAGGTAAGAAGCCGTGAGAATCTGAACTAAGAAGGTAAGGAGGTCAGTACCCAGCAGATAGAGTGATGGCACTTCTCAGGGTTTGGGTTTGGCTGACTGCGAGCTGGCAGAGCTACTCATTGACACACAGGATTCAGGGGAGAAGCAGACCTGGGCTTGGCCTTTGGATGCTGGGGCAGCAGGTGAGTCATAAATATTATAGAAGGCATCAGACCCCCATAGAGTCTACAAGCCTAAAAGTCACTAGAAGCAGACGGAAGGTCAGAGAAGGGTGAAGACTTGAGTGCAGGTAACAGGGCCTCTGACCACACACCTGGTTTTCTGAGGAGACACCCAGCACAGCTTTGAAGGACACAGCTCAACTGAAGAGGCTTCCCTGTGGCTCCAGAGTTGGAAACTTGGTGTTCATTTTAGCACGAACATTATAAAGTCCAGGATGTAATTGACCTCACCCCTGGACATCACCTGTGAGCCTCAGAGAAGCAGCTCAATCTCTATTTATTATTGATCTATTTTTAAATGTTGAGGTTTTTTTAAACCAAAGTTTTGCATAGTTTAAAAATCAAATTATCATCTATCAAAAATATCATTGCCTATCTTGCTTTCCTGGTCCTCTGAGGCAACTATTTTCAGCCATTAGCAGATGATTCTTTGGTATTTACCTTCCTCACTCTAAATAACATGGGTATACAGATACTTCCTGATTTTATCCACGTTAGGCATTATCCGCTGACTTTCCAATATGGCAGACAAGGATTTAGCTCTGCTCACCCCACCCTCATCTCCACCACATGCATGTACCCACTTCCTGTCCCCTCATCCTCCAAATATACTTGTCAAATTTAATATCAAGTTCAGTTTTCATATTATTATGATTGTGCTCATGTTGTTCACAACTGAGTCTCTTAAGGTAATCATGACTTTGTTCCCTTTTCCTCCGTAGCTTTTCATATTTCACTGGAATTTAAGATTGCCTCCCCTCCCCATTTATTTAGCTATATTTGTGGTACTGATCACGAGTCCCATCCCTAATTCTCTCCCAGTCTGCAAACCTCTTTCAATATTCTAAAACACAGTCTTCTCAGTGTCATCTTGACAAATCTTTCCTGGAGTCTTTGATCAGCTTCAGTCTGAACAGGCGATTTCTCTGCCTGGCTCATAGCTGTCCACTTGGGATGTTCCTTTACTGTCATCTTGGTGAGACCCATTTCCTTTCCTGGAGTTGGAGTCCTGGTTTCTTCGATCTTACATCTTACTCCCTCTAGGTTTCCACCCTCACTTTGGTGAAGCACATCCTTTAGCAGCTTCTTGAGAGAAAAAGGAAGTGCCTTTAAAAAACTATACATGTGTGAAAGTGTTTGATTCTTTTCTAGTACTTTTTTTTTTTTCCTCTTTGGTGGTCTCCGTGTAGGATTCTAGGCAGGAAATGATTCTCCTTCAGATAACATTGTTCTACTGACCTCCAGATTCCAGGCTTGATGACAACCTGACAACATTCTGCACCTGTTTGCTTGAAAATGTTTTAGGAAGCTGTTCTTCTCTCTGTGTAAATTCATTGGCTCTCCTCTTCATTCCAGTTTTCAAAATTCCATAGTGATAAGAAATTCAACTCAACTCTACACACAGATATTGAGACAGTCCTGTGCAGTGGAGCTCCCCTCACTCAGGGTTCCAGGCTGAACAGAGACATGCACAAGAGTTTCTAGCTGGAATATACGGGAAGCGTGGGAGCTGAGGCAGACAGGGTGTGGGCGAGTGTGCGGTATTGCACATGGAAATGACACAAGATGCCTCAGAGCAACATTCATACAAATTCCACGTGTCAGTACTTTTTAAGGGGGACTCACCTAGGGTCTCAACCTGATTCATTAGCTATTTGGCCTGCCCATGCCCTTCACATCCTCCATGCTGTCACTTCTACAGCCCCCGTGGAGGTGGTGGTAAGGGATCGAAAAGGGTGCCATGCCCCCTGACCTTGGGACTGCTGGAAACCACTGCATGTGCAGCCCAGGTTGCGGTGGGGAGAAGCCCTGGGGTTGGAGGCTCTTGTTTGGTGCTGTGGGAGGTGGGAGAGATAAGACTGAGGCACTGCACCCTGCACATGTGTTTTTTGGGGTGGAGGGATTGAGGAGGGCCTACCTCCCTCAACACCCCCAGCCATGGGATGTCTTCCTTTCTCATCTCTATCTGTTTTGACTGTTAAGTCCAACTCACCTTTGCCTTTGATATGTAACCAAAAGAAAACTAAAAAAAAAAACAAACCACCACCTTTGGACTTCAGGATCAGCTCCTAATGCCAGGGGGCAGACTTTCTAACCTTTCTGCACAGAACCAGGAAGACTAGAATTCGACGTCAGGGGTTATCTCTAGCTCCCTGGAGGAGTCAAATGGAATAGCACCAGGAGCCAGAACCCCTTTAAGAAAGCAATCACTAAAATGTACTTCTCCTTCGGCTTCAATGTGTGCCAACTGATGTCTATAGACAGAACATACTGATAAATAGAACATATAGCAAGCTGCTCAATGGATTTTTTTCCTTGAATACAAAATACTTCTCTCAATGTAAAATCTACCCCACATCTGTATACCTTTCCTCTCCCCGGTGGGGATCAGCCAAGAGACGGTACTACAGTACTTGGTGGCTGTCAGAATATTGTTTTTGAAAACAACTGACACATTATCTTAATAGTTCTCACAACAACCCTATGACACATGTAGTTTTAATCTTCATTTTATACCTTCATAAACTGAAGACTAAAGAGGTAAAATAATTTGCCCAAGATCCCAAAGCCCATAATGTAGAACAAACCCTGAGTATACTAAGTCCAAGGCTCACAGTAGACCTGACTTCCTCCACACCAATGGCAACCCCAAATACCACTTGAATCCCAGGTTAGACACTTGGGAATTGTCACTAAACTGAAGCATTGCCCCAGAGGAGCAATGGGAGAGACTCGTGGAAAAGGACTCAGGAAGCTGATCTGCTTGTTCTGATGCCAGTGAGTTGTGGGATTCTGACAACACCCTCTGACTCTTTGGGCCTCAATTTCCAGGCCTTCGTTCCATAAAATGAAGTTAAGAATATATCTGCAGGGTTTTAGGAGGGAACCATGATAACCTAGGGAAAGAAACAGTGAGACCTCTCAGAGAGCGTTCCAAGAATGGAAGTTCCATGTTCTGGGGAGAAATATGGGGAAAACTTTGGAATTTTGAGACAGGGGATAGGAAATTAAGGTAGAAGTTCTAAGATGGGTATGAGTTTCCTCTTCAGACACTCTACCATAATCCAAGACTTCATGATTTCTGCCAAAAAATTAGATGCCTTCAAGCACTGTTCCCTCTCCTGGAAACCAGTGGCTCTCAAACCACAAGGGCACTCAAACTTGGCTGCAAGTTGAGATCACCTGGGCAGCTTTAAACATGCCGAGGCTGGATCCACTCTCAGAGACCTGATCTAGGGTGTGCAGAGGCTTTGGGAATGTGGAGTTCCCCCATGTGATTTTAATGTGCAGAACAAGTTGAAAACCACAGCCCCAGAGTCTTAAATTCTTCATTTTTGGTGTGAAAATTAATGAACACAACAAGAAAGCACAGCACCCAGTGGCACTTGAACTTTAATATGCTAACAAACGAATCATCTAGAGGTCTTTTAAAATACAGCTGCTGTTTCAGTAGGTTGGGGTGAACCTGGGCTTTTGCCTTTGTAATAAACCTAAGGGGATGCCCACATTGCTGTCCCCAGACTATGTCTGAGTATCCAGGCTGTATCATGAACAGATACACACTTACAGGAGAATTATGTCTCTTTACATCAGCTGAGACCTTAAGTAAGAAGTTACTTTTTTGTGCCTCAGTTTTCAAATCTAAAAACTGCAGACTAGTGATAGCACTTCCATCACAGAATCCTTGTGATGCTTAAATGAGTGAACACAGTAAACAGATTTAGCACAATACAAACATTTGTGTGTTTTTAATTGTTAGGATACCTGACACTCCTGGAATGCTTACTACCTGCCAGGAATTTTCCAAGTGCTTTCAAAGCTTAACCCGCTCAAGCCTCCAAACAATACTGTGAGGTAGGTACCATTATCTCATCATTCCTGTTTCAAAGATTTTCAAAAAAACTGAGAAACGGAGATGTAGAGAATCTTAATTTACAGAACACACCTAGGAGCAGGTGGCCTGGTGTTTGAAAACAGGGAGGATCTGGCCTCTAATCTCTCCTGGGGGCTGAAATAAATTAGTGTTGGAAGCTTTGACTTGAGGGTTTACCTTCTGGGACGGGCTGCAGACCAGCAGGGGGCAGCCTAGGGCTACCTGGCTGCAGAGCCCACTTAACGGTGTGTGCTGTGCTAGGCAGTTCCCCCGACTGACGCTGGGTCTTCAGCATCTCAGAACGCCCCTCTCTGCTCCCCTGCGCGCGTAGGAGGCCACCCGGGAATCCAAGGGAAAGAAAGTGAAAGTGAAGTCATGTCCGACTTTTTGGACCCCGTGGGCTGTAGCCTACCAGGCTCCTCCATCCATGGGATTCTCCAGGCCTGAATACTGGAGTGGGTTGCCATTTCCTTCTCCAGGGAAGGGAAAGAGGAACCCTGCCAATTAGCTGCAAATCTGAGTTCCCTAACAAAAGACCAGGTCTGGGGGAATAGCAACTAGAAGTCAAGTTTTCTATAACTCACCTTTATCCCAAGAGCACAACCATCCCGGGAAATCTGCAAATTTCTCTTTCTACTGAAAGTCTAGCAAAAAGGGTTGGGAATTAGGGTGGGGGAGTGAGGTGGAGCCAGGCCTCGAAGCCCGCCTCAGAGCTATCAGAGTCCTGCAAAGTTCTTGTGCAAGGAGATAACTGTTTTTGAAGGGCTGAACATGGCCAGAAAGCCTTGGGAGGTTGCCAGGACTGGCTTGAGGCATTTTCCGCCAGCCTAGGGCATAGCAGTCAGGGACAGAGGACATAAAGGCCGAGTGGGAGCAGTAACTGGGAGTTACTAACTCTAGGCTCTTCAGTAGGCTCAGGCCTCCCTTTACTCTGTGACTCTGGGGCAGGCAGGGCAAGTGGCCGGAGGGCTTCAGAGAACCCGTCAAGGCACTGTCTCTTAAGACTGCTGGAGTCCCTAGCACGTGCTCAAGGCTCCGGTAGAGGTTGGCGTCATGGAGGATGAAGATCCCAACCAACAGGAGCATGATGGCACCCCTTCTCAGATGTCCCCACTCGAGGCAGAAGCCCACGGCTACACCTTGTTCAGAGTCTTGGACAGAGAGTTCATGATCAAGGTGAGCAAGCGCCGCTGGGTGGTGCTCCTGGTGTTCAGCTGCTACTCCATGTGTAACGCCTTCCAGTGGATCCAGTACGCCGCCATCAATAACATCTTCATGTACTTCTACGGGGTCAGTGCCTTTGCCATCGACTAGCTGTCCATGTGCTACATGCTGGCCTACATCCCTCTGCTCCTGCCGGTGGCCTGGCTCTTGGAGAAGTTCGGCCTGCGGACCATCGCCCTCGCTGGCTCTGCTCTCAACTGCCTGGGGGCCTGGGTGAAGCTGGGCAGCCTGCAGCCTCATCTCTTCCCAGTCACCGTGCTGGGCCAGGTCATCTGCTCCGTGGCCCAGGTCTTCATCCTGGGTATGCCCTCCCCCATTGCTTCCGTCTGGTTCGGAGATGATGAGGTGTCAACAGCCTGCTCCATAGCTGTCCTCGGCAATCAGGTGGGTGGAGGAGTGGGTGATGCTCACTAGGGACTGAGTGTTCATTGTGCCAAACTGCCTCGCTGAGTGAAAGCTGTGCTTTCCGACTGCAGCAGGGTTTGCGACCCTAGGTCAAGGGAGACGAAGTATGACTGAGTGACTGTGTGCAAAGAGTGGGGAGACCAAAGGACGGGCCTGTCCTGTCACCCACAGTATCTCCTCCGCCGGCAGAAAGCCTGCTGCCACGTCTTTATGACCTCATTCCTCAACCTACTTCACCAGCTTGAACCTGTGACTCCTGCGCAGTTGTTCTTCCTTGGGAGCAGTCCCTGCGCGTCAGACTGTTCTGCATCTTAGAGTCTGGCAGATGTTTGCCTGTCCAACCAGCTTTCCTCAAGCGCAGCATCTCGCACACCCCATGGAAAGGCAGAGCGGGGCCCTGGTGGTCCTGGTGTTGCTCTCACCTTGTTTACACACAGCTGAGGCCAGGACAGAGGGAGCAGAGGCTGGTGCCAAACACCTTCCCTGGGGGTTAGAGTCGAGTGCAGGAGGATGGGATAGAACTGTTGTTCTAATTTCCAAGGCCTAGAATCCACGGAAAGTCCTGGAAAGCTCATATATTAAGCCTTTGTTTTTCCTTCATTCTGAAAGGAGAATCTTAAATTTTTTGCATCTCCCTGAGTTTATGGGCCAGAAAGTTGGGCATGTTATGAACCTGATTTTTTTAAGTTGTGTTGAAATAGACATAGTTATAATTTTACTCAGTCACACATGTACAATTCAATGGCATTAGTTTCACAAGGTTGTATAAAAATTACCAATGTATGTACCCAGAACTTTTTTTCTTCATCCGCAACAACTCTGTACCAGTTAAATAACAACTTGTCCTTTCCCCCTCCTCCAGCCTCTAGTAAGCTCTTCTACTTTCTATGAATTTGCATGTTCTAGGTACTGCATATAACCAAAATCAAGTAATATTTGTCTTTTGAGTCTAGCTTACAAACTCTTTCTTTATATGTTGATTAAACTCAAAAACTTATTATAATTATTGTTATTTTAAATGTTTTGAAATTGTGGGTTATATAAGACTTCTAGGGAAGGTTAAAAAGGAACTGAATTCCAGTTCTGGTTTCTCCTTCATCGCAAAGCACTCACCAAAGATAAAGGCAGGTGGGTGAACCCAGAGGCTGGCCTTTCCAGGAAGGAAACTAGACCAGTGCTCCCTCAGATGGTGCCCATTTACCTCACCTGTGAGTCCAGGACAAACTGCAGATGCCTGGGCCCTCACCTGGACTTCCTAATCAGATCCTCCAGGGAAGAGGCCAGGCGCCTGTGTTTCCGCCTGGCTTCCCAGGCGAGGTTTGTGATCAGACGTGAAATCAGCAGGAGAGAGGAGCAGCACCGTGCCCTGGGAAGGCGCCCTCCTGCCTGGGGCGGGTTCCTGTCAGGGCTGGTGCATCTGTGCTGCTGGAGGACGGGTCCAGTTCCCAGGGGGAGGAGCTGGGATCTCAGTCACTCTCCAGATTGAGAGGGGAGGGTGGGCTTGGGGTGGCGCTTATAATTCTGTCTCTTTTGAGGTTCTGAAAATATCCTGGAACCCTGGGGAGTGCTGGGGCAGGGTGGTAGAGGCCCTGCAGGCCTGTGAGGTGGAACCACGGCAGAAGCTTCTGATCCTGTTTCTTTGACCTTCAGCTCAGTGCACCGCTTGGGAGGATGCTCTGGTAGCCTGGCCTGACTTTGACTTGGCCGTGTTGTGTTGGCAGGCAGTCTTGAGGGCCTGATGATTCTGTGGAATCAAGTCTATATCTGCAGTTTCCTTCTCCCTCGACCCTCCCACCCAGCCTGTCCCTTAGTAGACTGAGGACCAGGAAGCTCCACACCCTTGTCCCTCCCACAGACACATGAAGTAAACTAGAAAGTGGCTAAAATAGCTTTCTTATGGGAGTTCTTCAAAGTCAGCAACTAAACATATGCCCAACCAGGAAAAAGCCACGTTCAGAATGACAGGAAACTTGATGGAGGTTTTGTTCACCCTTGCCCTCCCCTGTCCCCTATCCTGTGTCTTCCAACACCACATTCCTTTCTGCAAACCTGACACAGCAGAGCACACTAAATTTATGTTTTACCTAATGGTACTTTAAAAAACATTTTTTATAGGAGTATAGCTGATTTGCAGTATTGTGTTAGCCCCAAGTGTACAGCAAAGTGAATCCGTTACCGATATACATATATCTATCCTTTTAAAATTATTTTCTAAAATAGGTCATTATAGAGTACTGAATAGAGTTTCATATAGTAAGTGTCATGAGTTCAGTTCAGTTCAGTCACTCAGTTGTGTCCAACTCTTTGCAACCCCATGAACTGCAGCACACCAGGCCTCCCTGTCCATCACCGACTCCTGGAGTCCACCCAAACCCATGTCCATTGAGTTGGTGATGCCATCCTACCATCTCATCCTCTGTCATCCCTTTCTCCTCCTCCCCTCAATCTTTCTCAGCATCAGGGTCTTTTCAAATGAGTCAGCTCTTTGCATCAGGTGGCCAAAGTATTGGAGTTTCAGCTTCAACATCAGTCCTTCCAATGAACACCTGGGACTGATTTCCTTGAGGATGGACTGGTTAGATTTTCTTGCAGTCCAAGGGACTCTCAAGAGTCTTATCCAACACCATAGTTCAAAAGCATCAGTTCTTCGGTGCTCAGCTTTCTTTATAATCTAACTCTCACATCCATACATGACCACTGGAAAAACCATAGCCTTGACTAGACAGACCTTTGTTGGCAAAGTAATGTCTCTGCTTTTTAATATGCTATCTAGGTTGGACAAAACTTTCCTTCCAAGGAGTAAGCATCTTTTAATTTCATGGCTGCAATCACCATCTGCAGTGATTTTTTGGAGCCCCCCAAAATAAAGTCTGACACTGTTTCCACTGTTTCCCCATCTATTTCCCACGAAGTTATGGGACTGGATGCCATGGTCTTTGTTTTCTGAATGCTGAGCTTTAAGCCAACTTTTTCACTCTCCTCTTTCACTTTCATCAAGAGGCTCTTTGGTTCTTCTTGACTTTCTGCCATAAGGGTGGTGTCATCTGCATATCTGAGGTTATTGATATTTCTCCCGGCAATCTTGATTCCAGCTTGTGCTTCTTCCAGCCTAGCGTTTCTCATGATGTACTCTGCATATAAGTTAAATAAACACGTTGACAATATACAGCCTTGACATACTCCTTTTCCTGTTTGGTGTCAGTCTATTGTTCCATGTTCAGTTCTAACTGTTGCTTCCTGACCTGCATACACGTTTCTCAAGAGGCAGGTCAAGTGGTATGGTATTCCCATCTCCTTCAGAATTTTCCACAGTTTGTTGTGATCCACACAGTCTTAAGTGTTATAGCAGGTCCTTAGTAACGATCTGTTTTATATATAATGGTGTGTATATGTTGATCATAATCTCCCAGTTTATCCCTCCACACCTCCACCTTATGTCCTGGTAATAATAAATTTGTTTTCTACACCTGTAACTCTATTTCTGTTTTGTAAATAAGTTCATTTTGTACCCTTTTTGTAGATTCCACATATTGTTGTTGTTGTTTAGTCTCTAAGTCATGAATGACTCTTGGCAACCTCATGGACTGCAGCATGCCAGCCTCCTCTGATCTCCACTATCTCCCAAAGTTTGCTCAAATTCATGTCCATTGAGATGGTGATGCTATCTAACCATCTCATCCTCTGCTGCCCTCTTCTCCTTTTGCCTTCAATCTTTCCCAGCATCAGGATCTTTTCAATGAGTTGGCTCTTCCAGTCAGGTGGTCGAAGTATTGGATCTTTGGCTTCAGCATTGTCCTTCCAATGAATATCCAGGACTGATTTCCTTTAGGATCGACTGGTTTAATCTCCTTCCTGTCCAAGGGACTCTTAAGAGTTTTCTTCAACACCAAAATTTGAAAACATCAATTCTTTGGTGCTTAGCCTTCTTTTATGGTCCAAATCTCACATGTGTACATGACTACTGTAAAAAAACATAGTTTGAAAATATGGATCTTTGTTGGCAAAATGATGTCTCTGCCTTTTAAAACACTGTCTAGGTTCGTCAAAGCTCTTTTTTCAAGGAGCAAGCATCTTTTAATTTCATGGTTGGGATCACAGTATGCAGTGGTTTTGGAGCCCAAGAAAAAGAGAATCTGTTGCTGCTTCTACTTTTCCCCCTTCTGTTTGTCATGAAGTGATGAGATCAGATGAAATGTCCTTAGTTTTTTGAATGTTGAGTTTCAAGCCAGCTTTTTCACTCTTCTCTTTCACCCTCATAAAGAGCTCTTTAGTAGCTCCTCTTCACTTTCTGCCATTAGAGAGGTGTCATCTGCATATCTGAGGTTGTTGCTATTTCTCCCAGCAATCTTGATTCCAGCTTGTGATTCATCCAACTCAGCATTTCACATGATGAATTCTGCATATGGGTTTCCCAGGTGACTCAGTGGTAAAGAATCTGCCTGTAATGCAGGAGACATGGGTTCAATCCCTGGGTTGTGAAGATCCCCTGGAGAAGGAAATGGCAATCCATTCCAGTATTCTTCCCTGGAGATTCCCATGGAGAGGAGAGACTGGCAGGCTACAGTCCAGGGGGTCGAAGAGAGTTGGACAAGACTTAGTGACTAAACAATAGCAACTCTACATATAAGTTAAATAAGCAGGGATACTGCTTTGTCATACTCGTTTCCCAATTTTGAGCCAGTAAGTTGTTCTATGTAACAATCTAACTGTTGGACTCTTGACCCAGATACAGAATTCTCAGCAGATAGGTAAAGTGGTCTAGTACTCCTATCTCTTTAAGAATTTTCCACAATTTGTTGTGATCCACACTGTCAAAGGTTTTCATGTAGTCAATGAAGCAAAAGAAGATATTTTTCTGGAACTCCCATGCTTTCTGCATGATTCAACAAATGTTGGCAATTTGATCTCTGAATCCTCTGCCTCTTTGAAATCCAGCTTGTACATCTGGAAGTTCTTGGTTCTTGTACGGTTGAGCCTAGCTTGAAGGATTTTGAGCATTCCACATTTAAGAGATATCATAATGATATTTGTTTTTCTCTGTCTGACTTATTTCACTCAGTATGAGAAACAATAGGTCCATCAGTGTTGCTGCAAATGGCATGATTTCATTCTACCTTAGAGAGGGGAGTATAGGAACAATTGTTCAGTAGTTTGCTGCTAGAGAAGAGCCAACTTGCATTGAGAACTCCAACTATAATTTTTTCAATAGGTTTGATACCAAGGGTGTCATAAATGTATGTGAGTTGAATTGTGAATCAAAAGAAAGATCTCTATGGTGTCTTCAGAGGGAAAACAATCCCTGTTTGTGTTCCAAGAATGGAAGTTAGGGATTCTGATTCTTATTAGGAGTGTGTTAAGTGTGTACTGTCACCTCTTGGATACTTATACTACAATTGATTGTCTTCTATAGCTTGGAAATGCCCTTGGGTTCTTGGTCCCTGCTGTCTCGGTACCCAACATTGACAACCCTGATGAGCTTGCCTACCACATCAGCATCATGTTCTACGTAACAGCAGGTGTGGCCACTCTGCTTTTCATCCTTGTCATCTTTGGTAAGGTCATTAGCAGATTTAAGGGGTGGGTGGGCAGGGAGGGAGGTACTGCTGACTTGGGTGAGGACCTTATGAACATGACCCTAGAACACCATTCTGGGTACCATGTATTCTATAAAATGTGTCTACAGAAATTGGAAGCTGGGCTTCTAATGGTCTTCAAGCCTTATAGCCTGAGTAGCTGCTGCTCATACAAGGCTAGCTGGTCCTGTGTACTTTGTTAGCTGCTCAGTAAAGTTTAGCTGTAATTCACCAGTTTCCTAGCGTGACCTTATTAGAATTAATGGGCAGCCTGCGGATTCCATTGATGAAACCCTGGTGAGCATTTATGATGTCACAGGCCCTGTGCTGAGTTCCCTGATCTCATTGACTCTTCAAGTGCCCTATAGAGGGGGTACCACTATCAGTTCACTTAACTAAGAGGAAATTGATACTTGAGAGTAAAAGTATTCAAGACTAGATAGTAAGTGACAGAGACTGGATTCAAACCTAAATTGTTTAACTCCGTACTCTAAAGTTCTGGAACAAAACAGGATTGACCTACAAACACTAGTCCTCTTGTACATTCACCTCTCATACTTTTAAAAAAGGTGTATAAGGCAGGCTTATTATAGAAAAACCTAGAAAATACAAAAAAGCATAAAGAAAAGGATGACCATTGTAGCAGTTAATCCCAACCAGCAACCTCAAATAACTACTACTAATTTTATATGAATGTATATCTAAACATTGAGATATTTGGTTAATATAATTTATGTCCTCTTTTATCATCGAGTGGTATCACACAGGCTGTGAGAAATTCAAAAAGAGTACAGGAGAAGTGTTCGTTTTCAGTGAGTCATTTGTCTTTAAAGATTAACCAGCTGTCTCTTAATATCAGAAAATTCCCCCCCACACGTTCAAGTTTTCCTTCCTTCCCGCTGGCCTCACCTCCAGAGTCAAACAGCCCTATGATCACACACCTCATCCAGCTGTTCTCACTGTCATCCCCCCCACCCACCTGGGTCTAAGCTGAGGAGGGGCTGCCCGATGGCTTTGCAAGGCTCACAGGATCTCTTGGATGGAGTTCCTTGTTGTTCCTGGAAAGGTGGGAAGCTGTGAAGCTGTGGCTGAGAACAATCTCAGCCAGATTTAAAGTTTCAAACTGTAATGTACCCAGTTGTGGATCCTATGCTTGTAGCAAATGAGGGCCTGGTCCTTTGCAGTTGAGATCTGAAGGTAGACATTTCTACAGTGTGATATTTGACTATTAATCACACATAGTAGTTGACTGAAAAGAACTGAAAAATTTTATTTGAAGTGTGGTTTGCAGTTGGCAAGTCGCTGAGCAAACCCTGCCATTACAGATATTAAAAAAACAAACAAACAAAAAAAAAACACTTCTTTCCTTGATTTCTTTCCCCTAATAGAAAACTTGGAACCAAGTTGTTAGCTCAGCTGGTCAAGAATCTGTCTGCAATGCAGGAAACCCTGGTTCGATTCCTGGGTCGGGAAGATGCCCTGGAAAAAGGATAGGCTACCCACTCCAGTATTTTTGCCTGAAGAATCCCCATGGACAGAGAAGCCTGGTGGGCTGTAGTCTAGGGGATTAAGAAGAGTCAGACATGACCAAGCACAGCACATACACACAATAGAAGGGGAGATGAACAGGCCAGATAATGAATGCTGCTGCTGCTGCTGCTAAGTCGCTCAGTCGTGTCCAACTCTTAGCGACCCCATGGACTGCAGCCTACCAGGCTCCTCCATCCATGGGATTTTTCAGGCAAGAGTACTGCAGTGGGGTGCCATTACCTTCTCCGAGATAATGGATGAGAGATTCCCAAAGGTAGTCAGTTGTTCGACACTATTTCCAGAGAAGGAAGAAGCAGGGCCCTGAAGCCTGGGCTGGAGGATTGTCTGAGCGGGGGGGTATCATTTAATCTTCAAGAGATTAAACCTCATTTCCAGACCTTCCTCTAAATGGAGACAGTCTCCTGACCTTTCACAAGTGCTCTTATGGAGGCTGGAGGTGAAGATGGTGCCTCAGCTAGGGGACCAGTTTAGGCAGACAGCTGGTTAAACTATCTGGCCCCCAGAGAACTGAACAGCGGTCAGTGCAGTGCAATGGATTGTACCAGCTGTGCTGAAACTAGAACGTAAAGAGAATGGTTTCCCCACTGTCCCTCCCCGGTCCTTCCTATCAGAGGCCAGTCCTGCAGGAGCATGTGTTAGTCCTCTGGTTTCTCAGGAGGCAGATGTCTGATTCACACTCTGAGAAATTAGGGATGGACTCACAGTCTCTCCAATGGGAGCAGCTCCTTTCTCTTTTTAGGGCGTGCCTATCAGCAGCGTGTGCCAGCCTCTGTGCTCAGCGTGGGCAGCCCAGCCCTTTCCCTGGGAGGAACTCTGGTGTGGAGTCCTCATCTGGGCTCACTAATTCCAGAGCCTCAGCTGTCACTTTCTTTCTGTCCACTGGTTACTATGGGACTTTTCAGTGCTCAGCCATTTGGTATTTGCCATTTATTACAGGACTCCTTTATCCTTGAGCACTGCCTGGAGAGTCCAAGGATTGCAGCTGTCCAAGGGTCATTAAGAAAAAGCAGTCAAAGGACCAGCCCCTCAGCCACAGACAGTGAGATGCAGCTTCAAGAGAAGAGACTCTAGAGGATTTAATCAAAGAATTAATATTTCTTTTTGGTGTCTGAGCCCCTTCTCAGATGAGGGAGTCCACTCTCATCCATGTGTCAGCTCTGCAGGAGTGGGGCCAAAGGATTTGTATTGATTTCTCTGTTTTTTTTTTTTTCTTTCAGTGTTCAAAGAGAAGCCTAAACACCCCCCCCAGCAGGGCCCAGCCCCTGAGCTATGCTTTGGCGTCCACTGATGCTTCGTACTTAAGCTCCATCATCCAACTATTCAAAAATCTCAACTTTGTGCTGCTAGTCATCACCTATGGTAAGATGCACATGTGTCTGGGGTGTGCTGGAGCTGGGCATGTGAGACAAGAGACCTGAGGTTTCTGTGCATCTTACTGTTTCCAGATCCCAAATGTATATGTAAAGTTGTCGTTTAGGGTTAAGCAGAAGACCCAGCTGTGCCCCAGAGTCTTCCCTGTTCCTTTAAGTTTACCTAGGAAACCATTCCTTCCCCTTTCAAATCACCCAGCAACATGCCTGTTGATCCTCCAAGTCTCATCCTATTATGTCTGCTATAAAGCATTATTCCAGTTCAGTTCAGTTGCTCAGTAGTGTCCGACTCTTTGCGACCCTATAATCTGCAGCACGCAAGGCCTCCCTGCCCATCACCAACTCCTGGAGTCTACTCAAACCCATGTCCACTGAGTCGGTGATGCCATCCTACCATCTCATCCTCTGTCGTCCCTTTCTCCTCCTGCCCTCTATCTTTCCCAGCATCAGGGTCTTTTCAAATGAGTCAGCTCTTTGCATCAGGTGGCCAAAGTATTGGAGTTTCAGCTTCAACATCAGTCCTTCCAATGAATACCCAGGACTGATCTCCTTTAGGATGGACTGGTTGGATCTCCTTGCAGTCCAAGGGACTGTCAAGAGTCTTCTCCAACACCACAGTTCAAAAGCATTAATTCTTCTGTGCTCAGCTTTCTTTATAATCCAACTCTCAGATCCATACATGACCACTGGAAAAACCATAGCCTTGACTAGATGGGACTTTGTTGGCAAAGTACTGTCTCTGCTTTTTAATATGCTATCTAGGTTGGACATAACTTTCCTTCCAAGGAGTAAGCGTCTTTTAATTTCATGGCTGCAATCACCATCTGCAGGGATTTTGGAGCCCCTCCAAATAAAGTCAGCCACCATTTCCACTGTTTCCCCATATATTTCCAATGAAATTATGGGACCGGATGCCATGATCTTAGTTTTCTGAATGCTGAGCTTTAAGCAAACTTTTTCACTTTCCTCTTTCACTTTCATCAAGAGGCTCTTCAGTTCTTCTTCACTTTCTCTCATAAGGGTGGTATCATCTGCATATCTGAGGTTATTGATATTTCTCCTGGCAATCTTAATTCCAGCTTGTGCTTCCTCTAGCCCAGCGTTTTTCATGATGTACCCTGCATATAAGTTAAATAAGCACGGTGACAATATATAGCCTTGACATACTCTTTTTCCTATTTGGAACCAGTCTGGTGTTCCATGTCCAGTTCTAACTGTTGCTTCCTGACCTGCATACAGGTTTCTCAAGAGGCAGGTCAGGTGGTCTGGTATTCCCATCTCTTGAAGAATTTTCCACAGTTTATTGTGGTCCATACAGTCAAAGGCTTTGGCATAGTCAATAAAGCAGAAATAGATGTTTTTCTGGAACTCTCTTGCTTTTTCGATGATCCAACAGCTGTTGGCAATTTGATCTCTGGTTCCTCTACCTTTTCTAAACCCAGCTTGTACATCTGGAAGTTCATGGTTCACATATTGCTGAAGCCTGGCTTGGAGAATTTTGAGCATTACTTTACTAGCGTGTGAGATGAGTGCAATTGTGCGGTAGTTTGAGCATTCTTTGGCATTGGCTTTCTTTGGGATTGGAATGAAAACTGACCTTTTCCAGTCCTGAGGGCACTGCTGAGTTTTCTAAATTTGCTGACATATTGAGTGCAGCACTTTTACTTCATCATCTTTTAGGATTTGAAATAGCTCAACTAGAATTCCATCACCTACACTAGCTTTGTTTGTAGTGATGCTTCCTAAGGCCCACTTGAATTTACATTCCAGGATGTCTGGCTCTAGGTGAGTGATCACACCATCGTGATTATCTGTGTCATGAAGATCTTTTCTGTACAGTTCTTCTGTGTATTCTTGCCACCTCTTCTTAATATTTTCTGCTTCTTTAGGTCCATACCATTTCTGTCCTTCATTGAGCCCATCTTTGCGTGAAATGTTCCCTTGGTATCTCTAATTTTCTTGAAGAGATCTCTAGTCTTTCCCATTCTGTTGTTTTCCTCTATTTCTTTACACTGATCACTGAAGAAGGCTTTCTTATCTCTGCTTGCTATTCTTTGGAACTCTGCATTCAAATGGGTATATCTTTCCTTTTCTCCTTTGCTTTTTGGTTTCACAGCTATTTGTAAGGCCTCCTCAGACAGCCATTTTGCTTTTTTGCATTTCTTTTTCTTGGGGATGGTCTTGATTCCTGTCTCCTGTACAATGTCACGAACCTCCATCTGTAGTTCATCAGGCACTCTGTCTATCAGATCTAGTCCCTTAAATCTATTTCTCACTTCCACTGTATAATCATAAGAATTTTGATTTAGATCATACCTGAATGGTCTAGTGGTTTTCCCCACTTTCTTCAATTTCAGTCTGAATTTGGCAATAAGGAGTTCATAATCTGAGCCACAGTCAGCTCCTAGTCTTGTTTTAGCTGAGTGTATAGAGCTTCTCCATCTTTGGCTGCAAAGACTATAATCAATCTGATTTTGGTGTTGACCATCTGGTGATGTCCATGTGTAGAGTCTTCTCTTGTGTTGTTGGAAGAGGGTGTTTGCTATGACCAGTGACTGTTTATTGTGCTTTTCTTAGTACATCTCTGGAGAAGGAAATGGTGATTCACTCTAGTACTCTTGCCTGGAAAACTCCATAGATGGAGGAGCCTGGTGGGCTGCAGTCCATGGGGTCACAAAGAGTCAGGCATGACAAGTCATTTCTAAATCTCTTTCCCCACAAACTTGGAACTCACTGAGAGTAGGGATTTATGCCTATTTACGTGTATATTTCCTCAGCAGTAGGAGAAATTATAGCCTGGAGTAGGTACTCCAACCTGACAGTTGTTAAATCGGTGATTGAATGAATGTATGGATGGATGTTTACATGAGTCTTAGTACGTGAATCACTCCCCAGCCAATCCTTCATCTGCTAACCTGGCTCCTTTTTTACCTGAGTGTATACTTATCAGGTATGGTAAGCAGATGTGTGCAGGAGTGTACATCAACTGGAAATGTGAAAGAAGAGACCTGATATATCTGGGTTTGGGGCATTTTTATACTAAAAAATTATTTTCCTGAAATTCAAGTTTAACTGGGTTTACTGCATTGTTGCTTTTATGTTTTTTGTTTATTTGTTTGGCCACACAGAATGTGGGATTTTAGTTCTCTGACCAGGGATTGAACCCACATCCCTCTTACATTGGAAGGCAGATTTTAACCACTGGACCACCAGGGAAGTCCCTGTTGGGAGTTTTTAAGTCACTGTTTTAATTTCAGTATGTATGTTTTTCTGGTTGTGTATCTATTATAGATTTTTGTTTTGTGGTTTTCATAGCTTTTGATATAGCAGTCTATATATATATATATATAAGGTTGTTTTAAGTTGCTGATCTCCTGATTTCAAGTGCATTTCCAATATCCTGCATTTGTACACTCCTCATGATTGCTGATTTTGATATCATATGTGTGTGTGGATTATTTCCTACCTTTATGTTTGTCTTTACTAGTGAGCCTCCCCATTTGTAATTTTCTTGATTCTAGTTGCCTTTTCTTTTTTTTTCCTGCCTAGAGAATTCCTTTAGGATTTATTATAACACTGGTTTGGTGGTGCTGAATTCTTTTAGCTTTTGCTTATCTATAAAGCTTGGTTTCTACATCAAATCTGAATGACCTGTCTAGGTAGAGTATTTTTGATTGTAGGTTATTCCTTTTCATTACTTCAAATATATCATGCCATTCCCTTCTGGCCAGCAAAGTTTCTGCTGAAAAATCAGCTGATAACCTTATGGGAAAGATTGAGGGCAGAGGAGAAGGGGCAACAGAGGATGAGATGGTTAGATGGCATCACCAACTCAATGGACATGAGTTTGAGCAAACTCCAGGAGACAGTGTAGGACAGGGGAGCCTGGCATGCTGTAGTCCATGGGGTCACAAACAATTGGATATGATTTAGCAACTGAACAACAATGACAACCTTATGAGAATTCCTTTGTATGTTATTTGTTGCTTCTCCTTGGTTGCTTTCAATAGTTTGCCTTTAATTTTTGTCAATTTGATTAATACATGTCTCTGCATGTTCTCCTTGGTTTGTCTTGAATGGGACTCTCTCTGCTTCCTGGACTTGAGTGAGTGTTTACTTTCTCATATTAGGAAACTCTTTGACTATAATCTCTTCAAATATTTTCTCAGGCCCTCTCTTCTCCTTTTGGATCCCTATAGTGCAAGTGTTGGCATGTTTAGTGCCCTCATTTCTTTTCATTCTTTTCTCTTTACTCTGTCCCACAGCAGTGATTTCCATCATTCTGCCTCTCACCTCATGTATTTGCTCTTCTGCCTCAGTTATTCTGCTATCGATTCCTCCTAGTGTATTTTTTTTATAGCAGTTACCGTATTGTTCACCTCTGTTTGTTCTTTGTATTTCCTAGCTCTTTGTTGAACATCTTTTGTAACTTCTCAGTCTGGGCCTTCATTCTTTTTCCAAATTTGGCATTTTTGCAAGCGGAGGTGAGCTCAAGTCCTTCTGCTCTGCCCTCTTTTCTGGAATCAAGGGGCTGCTTTTAGTTTAGATGCTTGCTGCCTCTTCCCTCAATGTGTACTGGCTGCTGGCCCCGTGATATGGGGTGTGTAGTTACAGCAGGCCTTGCGTGCCCCCAGGACAGTGGGCACAGGGCCTGGCGCCTACTCATGGGTCTCCTAGTGACAATCTGGGCCTGCCCTGGGAGCTCACCAGGACAGTGGTGACTTGTGCTGTCCGTGGACCTCCTGCAAGTGGTGTCCTGTCTCCTGGGCATGCCCACAGGGAAAGAAGCTCCGTGGTAGTCCTGCCCATCTCCTCACGTGCCCCCAGTAATGGCACCTTGCCTCTCTGGCAGGCCAAAGCATCTTCTAACTACACCCTCCGTTGCCGCAGTCACCTACTCAGGCTATTTTCATGCAGCCAATCCTGGTCCTCTCTCCGGGTCTGACCTCTGAAGCCTGAGCTTCATCATCCAGCCCCTGCCTGGACTGACGGAAGAATATCTCAGGCTGGGAGGTGCCAGGAGATGGTGCTGGCCTTGTGTGCAGGTCATTCTCCTTTTCCTTCCATAAACCAGTTGCTGTGCTCTCATCCTGGGCACAGAAGCTCTTCCTCCATCCAGTCTCATCCCCCTGCTGGTGAGGAGGCTTCCCCAGGTGTGGGAACCTTCCCTTCTTCACAGCTCCCTCCCGGGGCACAGGCCCCACCCTGATTCTTCTTTGTGGAGGGTTTCTCCTCTTTATGGAAGTCTGAAGGCTTCTGTCGGTGTTCAGTAGCTGTTCTGTGTGATTTGCTCCATTGCAGGTGTGTTTCTAACGTTTTGATGGGAGAAGATGAGCTTCATGTCCTACTCCTCTACCAGCTTGTTCCCCCTCCTGAGCCATCTTCTCAGCCCTGTTGGGAAGCCATTCGTTGTCCTCTGAGCTCAGTGACTCTTTCCACTAGCCTGTCCTTTATGGGATCCTGGCAACTATGCCTGTGCCTGAGTTACAAACAATAGTGGCTCCTGGGAGGGGTTAAGGCAGGGTGGGGGCCATGCCCATCTTTCCCGCACTGAGCCATCAGCTTGGGGGTGGAAGAGAATGGCTTCTGAGTGGCTCGGTGGACCGGCTCCAGTGAAGAGGGGCACCTGAGGCTGCTGTCCCTGGGTACCATGTCCTGTCTTATGTCGTTCTAAGTGGACCTAATGCCAGGTGTGCCAGTGGCAGTCATGTGAGCCTCAAAATTAGCTAAAATTAAAAAGATCCATGGTGAGTCTTCCAGACTGACCTCTGTATATTTTTTTTCAAATCTGAGTGTACCTTTCACATCTATAAAATTGGGAGAGAATATGACCTACTTTCTAGGGTTGTTATTAGGATTGTAAGGTGTTTAGAAAAGTGTCTAGTACATAAAGATGTGCCACTGCCCTCACCACCAGATTCACCACCAGGATCACCATCACCATCATTACCACCACCACCACTAGCATCACCACCACCAGCATCACCACCACCATTACCACCATCACCACCATCAACACCGCCATCACCACCACCATCACCACCACCACCACCA